>OY856188.1:111559564-111860625 GCA_963693315.1 Diogma glabrata
ATTGAGTATTTGTCTGCATATACGATAGCAGCGGGTTATACCATTATCTTGCATAAAAATCTTGATCAAGAAAATATAAAAACTAAAAAAAACAGAAATTCCTAACGATAGTTATGAATTTCAACTTCGAAATAATCATTATGGTGTCGCAATTTATATCGTATCTACCACTAAAGGTTTCGAATCAGTGAGTAGTACTAGCCTACTAAGACAAAATGTGTTTTTAATTATCCCCGGTGGGCTAACACCTTGAGGTTAAAAGGCAAAGTAAAAAAAAATTGTGAAAAAACCGTAAAAAATGAGAAAATTTGTGAAAGAAAATCTGCGGCCAGATGTTACGATTCAAATTGCAATTGGATACAAAAACGAAGCAAAAAATTAAAAATTTTAGCACAAAAAATGTACAAAATCGGATCATCTCTTGATCCGATTTTGTACATTTTCAAAAGATGAAAAGAAATTGCAAATTGTTGTTTGATATATTAAAGAAAATTTTGCTGGTTTTTCAACTAAGAGACTTTTTTTAACATTGAAACGCCAGAAAAAAATTGAAAGAAGCAAAAATTTAAAAGAAAAAAGAATATTAAAAATATGCTGTTAAAAAATGAAACCAAACGAAATTACCCACAACGTCTGCTTCTCAAGATGGACGGGTTTACGCTCCAGAAGTACTCGGAATCCAGTTCCGACCAAGGACCATTACAAAAATTTCGATGAAAGGTGCTACTCCGACGCTCCATTTTTTGGATAAAGAAGCAGTTGTCACTGGTCTCACTGCTTCAGATCCTCATCGTTATGGCTGGTATTGAAAGAAATCCTGGACCAACTAAAACATGGCATTGGGCAATATGCAAAAACATATTAAGGGCAAACATTACATCCGTCCAGTGTAATAGCTGTAAAGAATGGTGTCATCTCAAGAACTGTTCAGGCCTTGCAACACATAAGCAATGGACCAAAAACTACATAGCGCCATGTTGCTATGCATCAAGTCAACATACAAATATGAGCTCGCAACAGAACACAATGCGAATGAGCACACATCCGGAAACCCCAAGTCATGTGAAAATAATGCAGCTAAATTGTAACGTTCTCTTAAACAAAATCGATGATATCATCAACTTTATGTATAAAAACAATATTCTAGTCGCGGTTTTACAAGAAACCAAATTAAATGTTAGATCTAAGATTAGTGATAGTATCTGAGATTATAGAATTATAAGACTGGATAGAGGGAAGGACAAAGGTGGTGGCCTTGCCTTTATCATGCACAAAACCATTATCTACCGTACAACCACATTACCAGCAGTACCGGAAACTGATAAACACCTAGAACAACTAGGTATTACAATAAAATCCGGAAATACGGAGATAAATCTAGTCAATATTTATATTCCACCAGTAAGCAGCTGTGATATAGGTTATGAAACGTCCATTGGACATTTATTTTATACCAAAGACTGTCTAATTCTCGGCGATATGAATGCTCACCACGATCTATGGCACTCACACTTGCACACTGACTCAAGAGGTGAAAATATTGCTGATCAAATTGACGGCTCCAACTTTGGAGTCCTCAATGAACCACAACCAACAAGAGTAACAAATAACTCATACTCGTCTCCAGATGTTTCACTTGCCAGCATGTCACTAATGCCAATCGCTGAATGGAGAACTGAAATTGCATTGGGATCAGACCATGTGCGATCATAATCACCTTAAGCCGTTCCTTAAACGAAATGAAATCCGAGAAGAAGACATACCATCAATTTTAACAAAGCAGACTGGGATAATTTTACCAATTTTACTGAATTGGAATTCAGTAAGCAAATTTTACCAATTGACGCTCTCTCTGGGGAAAGAAAATTCAGAGAAATTTTTAACAAAGCTAGATCTCGCTTCATTCCAGCTGGCAGAATACAATATATTAAACCAAACTTCCCACAAGAAGCTTGTGTACTTTCCTCCCAAAGAGATGACATCTGTAAGGCAGATCTAACTGATTCTAGAATTCCGGGCCTGAACAAGCAGATAACTAGTAATGGAACACAAACGTGACAAATGGAAAGATTTAGTGAGTAAGTCAAACTTTGGCACAAATAAAAGTCTGTGGAAGGTGATTAAGGGTTTAACACATCCGCGTCAATCGCATAACAACTGCATGATCTCGTTCGATGATATCCCAACCGAAAACCATAGAAAATGCGCAACAAAATTCAACACGCAGTTTACAGAAAAGCAAAGTAAACATTAAAAAGAAACTAGGTCAGTATTAAGACATATGCGCAAACTTAACACTGAAAATTTCGAGGATATCATATTTTCCGAAGAAGATGTTGGAAACGCAATTAAGAAATCCAAACCATCTAAAGCTATTGGAGCAGACGGCATCTCAGCCCTCATGCTAAAACACATTGGACCCAAAGGATTGAACTTTCTCACTACCACACTGAAAAAAAAAATTGAAGTTCATGACAACCTCATCTCGAAGTTGGCAGTTGATTATTCATGCAAAGAAAAATTATTTGCAAACAATTTCACTGTGATTGGGACAACTACACGATAACATTTTCCTAACAACAGGATGAGGTTTATTTAAAATATAAAGTGTTATATCCAATATAACAGGAGTTGAATAAAGTTAATAACTATTTCCATGAAAACATATTTATTTGGCCTTATATCATGAATTTTTCATTTTAAAGTTTAAGTATTTGAGATCAATTGAACTATATTTTATTTTCACATAAATACTTCATGTGATTGTCTCAACTACATCGATTTATAATTGTAGAGTTGTTGAAACAATTTCGTAGTTTGATTCGCCATATGTGACCGCACGGTGAGGCTGAGACAATTGCATTTCGATTGGAAATAGGACATGTTTTTTTCAGTGCATACTCAACACATCTCTAAATACGCTCCAGATACCAAATATCTGGAAAACGGCTAGAATAAGTCCCATTCTGAAACCTGGCAAGCCTGAAGAAAAGGGAGAATCCTATCGACCGATCTCTATCCTCTCATCGGTTGCAAAATTGATAGAAGCACTACTACTACCTCGGTTAACAGAATCTTGCAAATTGTCGTCACATCAGCATGGCTTTAGGAAAGCACACAGTACAACCACCGCGCTTCATAGAATCCAAAACCAAATCAGCGATGGCCTAAACCAAAAACAACCCTGTGCTAGAACAATTTTAGTTGCACTTGACCTGTCAAAAGCTCTCGACACAGTGTCACATGCTGCACTACTGCACGACATATTCAACACCAAACTGCCAGGTCTAATAAAGCGCTGGTTGTGCAACTATCTAAGAGGCCGCCAAACATACGTTGAGTTCCGTAACTCTAGATCTAAGATGAGAGTGCTCAGACGAGGAGTCCCACAAGGTGGAGTTCTCTCGCCTTCATTATTCAACCTTTAGTTAAGTAGTTTACCGGCACCACCGGAAGGAATAACTATCACGTCATATGCAGACGACTGCACGGTGCTTGCAACAGGAAACAACCTGGAACAACTCACCAATGTTCTAAACACCTACCTCAACACCTTGAATGAATGGTTTAAAACCAAAAAATTGAAACTGTCCACTGAAAAGTCAATTTCCACACTTTTCACCACATCGACGAAGGAGGTAAACACAACACTCAATATATGCATTGACAGCATACTAATTCCTACTGTCAAAAATCCAAAACTGCTGGGGGTAACATTCGATCCACTACTTAAATTCAACGCTCATGCTCAACAAGTAAATACAAAACTTAAAAACAGGAATAACGCACTGAAAGCTCTAGCGGGTAGTTCGTGGGGTAAAGATAAAGACACAATAATAACGGCATATAAAGCTATAGGAAGGCCTTTCATAAATTACGCTGCTCCCATATGGACACCCCAAGTCGCTGACACCCACTGGAATAAGTTACAGATAACACAGAACGCAGCCTTGCGTACAGCAACCGGATGTCACAAGATGGCCCACCGAGATCACCTACACGAGGAATGTAACATATTGCCGGTCCGTGAACACAACGTTATCTCACCAAACAATATCTTTGGTCCTGTCATAGGTAGCGGCATCCCTGCAATGACACCTTATCCATGACAACACAACCTAGAGACATAAGAAGGACTGCAAAATGCTTCCTACAAGATGTTAAAAGCAATCAAGATATAAAAAACATCGACGAGCCTACGTATAAGAGGGGGTTGAAAAATCTACATACCAAAACCGTTGAAGACACAATAAAGAACTACGCCCCGAATCGAGTTCTTAATAGCGAACCACCACAAGTCGCTGCCGAAGAGGTAAAACTGCCACGCAGCACCAGAACCATCCTAGCGCAGTTAAGATCCGGTTGGTCACGCATCTTAAATAACTACATGATTGATCAGGAAATTGTTGACAAGTGTCCCACATGTGAGGGCACGCCACATGATGCTAACCACCTTTTCAATTGTCCACAGAAACCAACCGACCTGAAGAAGGAAGATCTGTGGTACCGCCCAAGGGCTGTAGCAGAGTTCCTGAATCTGGACTTGGAGCCGGAAGAATAGCACCACAACTCGTCGCTACAACAACAACCCGAAACGTCTCTTAATTTTCTTTCTGTCACAGACCGTACAAAATGTGTAATGAACATAGTGCAATCACTATCAAAAAATTTAGGCAAGTGCGTGTCTTGCGTTCTTTAATCCCGACTAGTTTCAATCTTGTGGATTCGAAAAGGTATTTAAAAACAAAGAAATTAAGACCGTCACACACTACTTTAATATATTTTATATAAACCAAAAATTGAAACATTTCGCTCACCCCATTTGTTCATGTTTGATCTCACTCTTCACCCCTTTCCTCCCTAGCCAATCATACTGAGTAGCCTACAGTATTTAAAATAACAATAGTTGCGCCAGTGTGCAGACGATAGTTGAACATAAGTAATAAAAAAATTCTATAAAATGCAATAGCTGCGCCAGTGTAAAGGTGATTGCTGTACAATAATATAAACAACAAATATTATTGATGGTGACTAAGTTGTTTGTTAACCGATCGAATTTTTTGACGAAGTCGACGGACGACGAACCAATACCACCGCGAAACAAATCATTTAATAATTTAGGTTAATGATGTCATTGAGGCTAACTACTATCGGTACCAGATATTGGTTTTTATTGAGATCACATTATACTTATTACAACTAAACGGTATCTAATTGATCAACAAAGATCTAACTAATTATCCTTTCATACTATTTAACTATTTTTATTTATCACAAGCACAATGAAAGAAAATTATAGTTCTATAAACAATAGAAAAATCAAGAATTTTAATGTTTACAGTTTACTAATTACTTATGATTTTAGAATCGTTTCTTTACGATTTACAAATTAAAACATTAGTTCACAAAAATGAGTTCAATGTCAAGGTTAAGAAATTTTTTGTTATTTATTTGTGATTTAATTTTAATTTAATCAACATTCAATAGCGACAGCGACCAACACATTAAATTTTTTCAATTATTTCAACGTTAAATTACACATAACATTCAAATACACTAATCAATTTGGCAGTAATAAATTTGAACTTTAAATATCATTTTCGTTTTGTGTCTTTTATCTATATATAAATACGTAAGCAATATTTTTGTGGTACAATTTTAAAATATTTGTCCTATCAAAAGTGTGGCAATATGTATATCGTTGGAAAGGTCATGAGGAGTAGAAGTGCAGAAAAATGCTTTTTTTTTTTTTTAATTTTGACGATTTTTTTCAGAAAAAAATGTGATAGGAGTGATTTTTTGAGTTTTTTGTTCGGTTATTTTGTTTTTTTTTTTCAAGTTCAATTTTGTTTTTTTTTTTCAAGAATTCAATTTTGATTGTTGTCGAGTGCAGTCGCAAAAAATTTTGTTCTATAAAATTAAAATAAATTAAAATTAAATAACAAATTGTAAAATAAACGGGAAAGTTTGTTTAAAAAAAAAAAATTTGGCTATCATCGAAGTGTTATAATCACATAATAATGACTCGTAAACCAAACCGTAATCAAGTCAGAAATTGTAGTGATTTCTTAAGCTCAACTAAAGCAAATGTGTCTCAATCAGTCTGTGAAATTTGTAATTTTAACTTAGCAAAAAAGGATAGAAAAGTTCAATGTGAAACGTGTAAAAAAATATTTCATGTGGAATGTGCTAACGTTAATCGTATTACTTACTCCAACATTATAGAGAAAAAAGTCAAATTTAATTGTACTAACAAATGCGGTAAATCTAACGCCAAACGCTTGCCATCAACAGAAAACATCGATAGCGATAACGGTTTCACCACTGATGACGAACTAGAGGGCTCAAACAATGCTGCAAAATTAGATAAAATACTTAAAATAAACAAAGAAATGCAAAAAATTCTTTTAAATTACATAAAACTCGAAGAACGCGTTGCGACCTTAGAAAATGAAATTGTTGAACTTAAACAAGAAAAACTTAATGATCATGTAGTTTTTGGTGGTATATCTCATTCAACGGAACAAACTGATCTAGATATCGTCTTAGAAATCACAAAAATACTGCAGGTTCCAGTGACCAAGAGCGATATTATGGAAATTCGAAGAAGCAAAAAAGGAAAGTCAGAAAATGTTAAAAATGCAAATCCTCCAATTATTGTACAGTTCATCTCACCTATTTTCAAAAATAAATTGATGAAAGCAAAAAAAATTCATGGGTCAATATTTACTCATCAAATTACAAAAGAAGTTAATTTAGAAAAACAAGTTTTCTTATCCTCATTTCTCACAATGCACAATGTCGAATTATTGAATTATGCAAAAAAATTAAAAAATGAAGGCTACAAGTATGTATGGTATGATAACTTTAATAATCATGTTTTAATTAAAAAAAATTCTGATTCAATTACTACGGTAATTAAATCAAAAAATCAAGTTGACGAAATTATTAAAAATAAATTATAATTTGCCAAACTCTAACACAAACAAAAATCATGGATTGCACACCTTATAATTTAGTTGATTGTATTGACATTAAGTATTGCATTAATAAAACCAACAGTAATTTTGATTCTAACTTGAATATTGTTTATTTTAATGCTCAAAGCATTAGAAATAAACTCGCTGACATAAAATATTTAATATCGTCATATAGCTTTGTTGTTCATGTAATTGTTTTAACGGAGGTTTTTGTTAATAAAAATGAAATTAATTTGTATAAAATTGATAATTATACTTCATATTTCTCTACTAGAGAAGACAAGAGAGGTGGTGGTACGGCAGTATATGTAATTGATAGTATTAATTCAGATTTAGCTTTTGATTTATCTTTTAATTTAAATAATTTTCTTATGATTAAACTCTTAAACATTGATTGCAATATCTTAGCCGTATATCGTCCTCCGTACAGTAATATTGATATGGTAAATGAATTTCTTTTGAAATTTGAAGAAATCGTACAAAAAAACAAGAATACTTATATAATTGGGGATTTCAATTTCAATTTACTTAACGAGCACGACAATGTTGTACAAGCATATAACAATGTAGTACTTTCTAACGGATACATTATCCTTAATAAGATTGATTCTGAATATGCTACACGTATAACCAATACTTCAAGAAGCATTCTTGATCATATTATTACTGATATTGTTACTCTAAAGTTTTATTTTTCTATCAATGATAGTGTCATAGGAGATCATCAAATGTTGGTATTTAGTATCGCCAAGGACAACCTAAATATTCCAAAAACCATTTCCAAAACCAAAACAGTTTTGGAATATGATAAAATTGATAAAGAATTATTTTCAAGGATGATAAATGATGCCGAAACATTTGATGATCTAATGAATCTTTGTTCGTCAACTATTCAAAATCATACTAAAACTATAAAAAAAAATATCCCTATCATAAAAGCTGATCCATGGATCTCAAATGAAATAAAACTATTGCAAAGAAAAAGAGACAAATTTTACAAATTGAAGTGTAAATACAAAACTAACGCTTATCTAAAAGACAAATTCAATACTTTAAAGAAACAGTTAAAAGATTTGGTAAAGCAATCCGAAACAAAATATTTTGAAAATGAATTAAACAATAATGACTTTAGAAAGGTTTGGCAAATTATGAACAAACATGTCTTCAAAAAAACTAGAAATACAAATAATATAGCACTTGCACATGAGAATAAAGTATCTACTGATACAAAAATAAATTGTAATATATTTAATAAATATTTTGTTAATTGTATTAAGTCAATTATTCCAGATAGTGATATAAATATTGATTCCATCTTAAGTCAGCAGGACGATAACACTATTGAAATTGTAAGCCAAACAAACCAAGATGAAATCATAGACATAATCACAAAACTAAATCAAAGATCTGCTGTAGGATACGATGGAATCTCGGTGAGATTTTGTCTATATTTTAAAGATATTTTAGTACCCAAATTGTGCAATTTGATAAACATCGCAATAGCAAAACATGAATTTCCAGACTGCCTCAAAACAGCGTTGCTGATTCCTATCCACAAAGGTTCGACTAAAACAACTGTGGGTAACTATCGGCCAATTTCGCTATTGAGTACTTTCTCCAAAATTTTTGAGAGTGTTCTTTTCCGAAGACTAAACAAGTTTTGTCAAGCAAACAACATAATAAGCAACCATCAATATGGATTTTGTGAAAGATCAAGTACACTATCTGCTGTCTCTGAAATCGTAAGTGATATCAAAATAGGGCTTGACAAAAAGCAAATGGTAGCATGTCTCTTTATTGACCTACAAAAAGCGTTTGACGCAGTCTGCCATATGATCCTAATTAAAAAACTATATGAGATTGGTATTAGAAACAATAGCTTAAAAATGTTTCTTAGCTACTTAAACAATAGAAAACAGGCAGTTAAAATAGATTCAATTGTTGGTGACACTGAAAGAATCACGTATGGAATTCCTCAAGGCTCTTTACTTGGACCACTTCTTTTTAATATTTATATAAATGAAGCACTTTCACTCTGTTTGAGTGGTAAGGTCGTAATGTTCGCAGATGACATGGCCATAGCATATAATGAAAAAACTTGTAGTGACCTTCGACTTAAAATGCAATCAGATCTTAATCTAATATCCAACTGGGTTGACTGTAATCACCTGAAAATAAATGAATGTAAAACTAACTATATGATATTTACAACCAAAAATAAATGTTTGACGGAATTTTCTAATTTTGATCTATATGTTAATAGTAACAAGATAAAAAGAGTCTATTCCGCCGAATACTTAGGACTTTCCATTGATCCTTATCTCAATTGGAATAATCATATAACCAAATTAAAAAACAAAATTCGCACAACCAATTTCATTCTGTATAAAATGAGAAATATACTACCAATAAAAATTAAATACTTGATATTCCATACGCACGTTCTAAGCCATATTAGGTATCTGCTTCCAATCTGGGGCATTACAGCATGTGCGAGGATCCAGGAAGTTCATGTATTGCTAAACAAATCGTTAAGAAACGTAAAAAATTTACAGTATAACTGTGCTACTGGTCTACTGTACAACAAAGATATTCTACCTGTACAAAAACTAGTAGACTTTGAGATATTGTTCCTTATCTTTAAAATCAAACATAATCTCATTAAACAAAACTTTGAATTTCGCAAAGTAAGTTCTCTTCATGATTATCCTACAAGATATGCAGATCAGCATTTTATTATCCCTTATTTTAGAACCGCCGGTGGTCAAAGTTCTATGGTTTATAAAGGCTTATTAATGTATAACAATCTTCCTGATGACTTAAAAGATGAATCCAGAGTCAGTTTATTTAAATCAAATTTAAAATCATATATATTTGAAAATTAATTCTAAGTATGCTTAAAATAAAAAATGTGTACGTTTGCTTAAGTTTAGTTACAAAAATTAAAACGTATGTCTAAATTATATAACCCTAATGTTAAGTAAAATCTAAGTAAATACAAAAGCTAATTTGTCTGTTCTCGTTAACTTATTATATTAAACTTTACTATAATTATTTGCACCTAGCACAATGTGCTTTTGCAAATATATAAATCGTTTATAAAATTTTATATTTTTATATTGTTAAATTATGTATTAAACCAATAATAAATAAACAAAAGCTAGAAAAAAAAAAAAAAAAAAGTTATTTGTTTCACAATTCAAAATCAATCTATATCAATTAATTAAACTCTGAAATAATGTGTTGTAGCTATTTGGTTGGGAGGTCTATTTGCAATTTCTATTTACAATGGCCGAATTTCGGCCACTGGGCGATTCCTAGTCTAATTAAAACTATAAACTTTCATAAAAATTTAAATGTAACCAATTTCTTTTCCCTTTAAACTATCAATTTTTTATAATATTAAAACTGGTTATATTTACGCAACAATTTTTTTCTTTTTTTCTTTTGCAAGGAAAGAAATGAAAAAGAAACAACCATTGAATTGATTGTATACCATAGAGAAACAAATCGATAAGAAATCATTTCGACAATATCGACTCGGTAAATGTGGATGTAGTTATTTAAAATAAAACTGCTTCGTAACAAATCCTTCATCACCTTCCTTCAGTGAGGAAAAATTTAAAGATTTTTGTGTTTCAATATTTAGAGTTATGCCTTTATATTTTACTGTCCATTTAATGCCATGAATTTTTATCAGGTATCCTGATAATTCGTCGGTTAAATCACCTATAAAATTAACGGTTTTTAGTACACCCTTATTTGACTCAGCTTCCACAAAAATAATAATGGCGGTGTCACAATAGAGAAGTTTTCGCGAACTTTTGCTTGCTCTTGGTAAAGTTTAATTCGGGCGCTAGCTATAGTGAATGCGACTTCGGCTATCGAGCCGTACAACAAAATCGCTACTGGGATGTTTCCATTTCACCCAAAGAATATTTTCAATTGGAGATACATCAGTAATTTCAACACCTGGAGAAGAGTTTAGTTAGTACAATTCTTAAACTGTATGCACGATCGCAGTCTGTTGCTTATCATTTCTTTGCTCTTATTGACCCCAAAGTTCATTCAAAAAAGCTTACTAAAACTTCTTTGCATTGGTCGATTGATATTTTCGTGTTCGGTCGCTTATACATTCTTTTTGATATCTGCCTGGATGAACTTATTCGATCCGTCCTAGTGATCACTCTACTGCAGGTATATTTTCACTATAAGCTGCGGTGCTGAACAACTACACATAATTCCATCCTTGAAATGGTATGACGTTTCGTGATAGGCGCAACCTTAGTCTCAGTCTTAGCTGCAATTAAATGGTTTAAGACACTTAACAACTTCCTGCAAAATTCTGGAATGTATTACTGGTGTTTAACGTAATATCGTTTAAAGATTCAACCATCGCCGAATTGCTAGTGACTCCAGCATGTGTAATTTATCTCTAATCTTAAGCAATTTGAAACAGCAATTGTTTTCGAATCTTCTGTTATTTCTAGTTTAGTGATCTCACGATGTTCATGTGGAAAATGAGACAGCAGATCAACATGATTTGCAGATCACTTCATAAAATGAAATCTATCAGACTAAAGAGTATCAATTAATTGTACTAGCAGTTTCCTTGTCTCTTTAATTCCGTCTGCCACGTAATAAATTGTAAAATTTAAAATAATTTGTCACATTTCTAGCCGCATCTGAGTATTTTTCTACAAATATTTCTAACCTTGCCGAAGCATTTTTTCAATATCGCCTTATAAAATAAAACCGCACTTTCAAAATAAGTAGAATTTCGATAAGATTTTGTTTGACGATCGCGATCTACGATCGCGTACTAACGCCAAACTCTAACACCTACGGTTCGGTTCTCTAAGGACCTAAACTTTAAATTTTCAGTCTACTTAATACAGAAGGCGGAGAGTTTAAGACTCGATATAACTTTGACATCAGAAACCTTATTGAGGGTCCTGATGTTGTAGGCTGTTATCCGTTTAGAATTGCTTGGTTAGGTGTTAGGACATGTCGATGGTCTTTCAGCTCTAAATTTTAACATTTCTAACAGTAAAATAACAGGTTCTAGATCTTGAGTTTCATCACACAAAAATCACTATATTATTACAACATTAAACACTAACGGTTTTTTTACTCTTACAGGAATTAGAGGAAATCCACGAATGTGAAGTTTGTACCAAACAGTTTGCATGTGAAAAAAGTTTAGCTTTACATAAAAATAGTCACGAGATTAACAAATTAAAGGTAAGCTTTACAAATTCAAATTTGTAATCCGAAGGAATCGGATTGGTTGATGCTATGTAAAGTGAATATGAAGAATTTTTTATGGTTTCGGCTGTTTTCTCTTCGTATGATTCGAACTGTCCATTTTGCTTGTTGGATTAGAGTTCGAGCTTCGAGATTTAAGTGCTGATATTTGACATATGTTATACTATTTTGACCTAAAACTGTTTCAATTGTATAAGCACATCATGTTGAGGGCCGCCAGTTCATCGTTATTGGTCTATATATTTACAAAATTTATTTTGATCTTGGAATTTTTGATTGTGAAGCTTTGATATCTACATGCATGCCTTTGATAAATACATATTTAGGCTTCACAAAAAGAGAACTTGAACTCTCAACCAAAAAACTAACACTAAGCCTTTTCTCGAAATTAAATTGATATGATAATATAGAATGCAATGGCTATTGAGGTTGACTGCAACACGGAGCCTATAGTTAAACAACCATAAAATCTCGGTTGGTTTTTGACAATAGGTGCGTTCGATTTGACTGTAATAATTGAAAAAACAATTGCATATAATTTTTCAGTTGTTTCAGTTGCCTCAGTCAAATCGAACGCGACTAATATGTTGATTGTAAATGTCGTTACGACACTCAAAATTATTATAATTTTTTAATAGATCGATCTTACCTCAAACCCGTTTTAATAAATCGGTCTTACCTCAAACCCGTTTCCCTGGTAACAGAAAATATTGTCAGGAACCATTAACAGCGATTGGTGATAAGTTTCTTAAAGTTGAATAAGGATTGAGACGATAATGTCCACACCCATTTACAATCCCTGATTCTACATGTCCCATAATTGTTGTTGATTTTTTGTTTGGTGTAGCCAATCGAAAACTTCGAGATCCAAAATTTGAACTTTTAGTAAACGCAACGGAAAGAAATTAATGATCTTTCGGTTAAAATATTTAGCTTAAAGGAAGATTAGATTGCTAATTTGCTGAAGAAATTTCCACAATTAACTCAAAATGTGCAATATGACCAGCCTGTTGCTCATTCGGCTCAACACTATTTCCGGACAGCTGTCATATTTCCGTATCGAACTAGCAATGTGTCGGTCATCAAAATCTCAAGCGGCATCTCCACTTCATATGGCCGAGATAAATATTGGAGACCATGTGGAGACTTTCGCCGTCTAAACACCATAACAGTGCCGATATCTCATACTTCACGGGACGATATCTCATACTTCAATACAGGATTTTACGATTATATTTGCCGGTTGTACTATATTTTCAAAAGTTTCAAAAGTGGACATGGCACAAACGATGTATGTCCTATTTGAATTTGTACGGCTGCCATTTGGGGTACAGAACGCTGCGAATTGAATAAAAAAACATTTATGAACGATTTTAAATTTTATTTGTTAATTAATTATTTTTGTAAATTTTGTTTCCGTATATATCGAAAAGATCCTCTTAGCGAACAAAACAAAAAAGGAGCATATACAATAGGTCAAAAAACTAGTTAGAAACTTAAACGAAAATGGCCTTCCAATTAATCTGGTTAAATCAATCTTAGAAAAATTAGATTTTCTTGGTCACGAAATCACAGCAAATGGAATTAAATTAACGTTGGATCTTATCATAGCTGTTCAAAATTTTCCAACTGCAAAAAGCATCAATCAAATTTAATGCTTTGTTGGAATTATAAATTAATACAACAGATTTATCCCACAGTTAACCGAAGTTTTGGCACCAATCCATTCTCACCTAAAAAAATACAGAATTTTGATGGCCAACATTAGTTTTAAGAAGCGAAAACTCTCAGATATCGCAGTCGGTGGTGTCCTGCAACAACGGGTACAAAGTACTGATTAGAAACCACTAGCTATCTTTTCGCGAAAACTACTTGGGATGTGTTGGAACGCAAATGCGGATAATTTTTACTACACTATCCGATTTGATCGCATTGGTACCGACAATGTAAGCGAGAGAAGAAAGCCTATGAAAAGAGAAGCACTAAAAATGTTAATGCTTGTATATGATCTCTTCGGACTCATAGCATTTTATCTAGTCTACTTAAAAAATCATCTTCAAGAGATATGGAACTCATCGGTTGACTAGATGAAACAATCCATGATAGCCAATTTGCAAAAATGGACGCAGTTGTAACCAGCCCTTGAAAAAGTCAAGGCTCCAGGATTCTATATATCAATCGAGTCTACACCAGAAGAAAATGACGTTGAACTCCGTGTCTTTGTTGATTCGAGTTATAGCGCCTTTGCAGCAGTCGGGCATTTTTCGAATAACCTGTGGAAACGCAATAACAAACAGACTAGTGGGAGACAAGAGGAAAGTAGCACCAAGAAATCCTCCTGCTATACCTCTCCTGAAAATGCAAGCTGCTGTATTGGGAGTTCGCTTGAGAAAATGCTTGATAACTGGTCATTCATGATTCAATCAAAAACGAGACGGGTTTTTCGGTCTGACTCAATAGATGTGCTGTATTGATTATGGTTAGAAAACCGAAAGCTCCAGAAATTGCTTCAACACAGTTGGAGAAATACTAGATTCAACAGATCTTCAAGAATGGCTTTGAGTTCCTACAAAACTGAACGTGGTTGACGATCGAACTAAATGGAAAAACGTGTCAGAAGTTTCATCAACGAGCAAACGGTTTGCAAGTCCTCCATCCTTGTGCAAACGTGAGTCTGAGTTTCCTGTGAAAAACACTCGAAGAGTTCAGCTGATTTGCCTGAAGAAGTACTTAAAATCCGTTCGTGATCAAACAAGATTCTATAAATGGAGCGTTTAGTAAATGCTCAGGCCTGTTTTACGAGTGTTTGATCATTTAAAGAAAAGGAAAAGAAGAGCAACTTGGTATGGTATCCTTACTGTCGGTGAAATAAAAACTGCTGAATATGAGTCGCATCGGTCGGCCTAGCACGTTAAATATGGTGATGAAATGTCTCTTTTCCTTAGAAATGTTAAAATCCCTAAATCCAGCACAATTTATTTTATTTATTTTTGCTCTTCTATATTTGTACTTCAGAAATTAATTGTTTTTGAATTAGGTTGGGTGCGGTATGTGACATTTAGAAATGAGTAACATTACTTTAAATAATGGATAAGACTGGGAGTAATCTATTAGAAAAGTAAACTATAGTTGCTTCATCAAAATACCCGAAGAAGAAGGCAAATCTGTTAAAAGTAAATTAAACAAAGCCTAGTAAAAAACATATTGTAATGGAAGTAAAGCCTTAAAATTTAGTCGTAGCTTAGTCAGTATCAGAGATAAACCATATCAGTAAAGTTCGCGAACATCAGGTGACTACCTTAAAAATAAAATCTTCAACGTTTTTCAAACTAAAGAGCCATTTCTTTATGTGAGATAAAAACTTAGGGAGGGATGCAATTGAACTCAAGTTATCGGGTAGTTTGTTGTATAGGGTGACTGAGACTAAACGTTACCAACTTCACTCTGCTGTCATGTGTGTAGTTGTCATTTTCGCGCGTCAATTTTTTGACAGATTGAAGTTTGGTTAGTTTTTTACATGTGGTCAAAAAAGAATTATTCTAAATTAAAATCTTCATAAAAAAATCGTAATGGAATTTAAACGTAATAGTGTAATTGCACTGTATTTGGCTGGAATTTCACAAACAGCAATAGTTCGTCAGCTCCAGCATTTGAACGTGAATAAATTGTTTGTGTATCGAACCATAACTCGATACAACGAAACTGGTAGCATCGCTAAACGCAACAGAGGCGGTCCTAAATAGACAGCAACATCAAAAGAAATGATTCGATAGGTGAAGCAACGAATACAACGAAATCCTCGTCAAAGTGCCAAT
Source organism: Diogma glabrata (assembly GCA_963693315.1). NCBI lineage: Eukaryota > Metazoa > Arthropoda > Insecta > Diptera > Cylindrotomidae > Diogma > Diogma glabrata. The sequence goes on from OY856188.1 coordinate 111,575,628, forward strand.
CAATTGGCAGCACGTCTGCATGTTTCACGATACAGCATTCAAACCATATTGAAAAATGAACTACACTTGAAGCCCTACAAGATACAAAAAGTTCAAGATCTTACGGAGGCACAAAAAAAAGTTAAGCTTGAAGGAACACGAGCATTGAAGGTCTTGGCCGAACGTGACGAGATTCCAAAAATTGTCTTTTCTGATGAGAAAATTTTCACCATTCAACAATATGTGAATAAACAATATGATCGTGTTTGGTTAGAGCACAAGTCCAACGATAGTTTGGACGCAAGAGTTGTCATGCGCAAGCAATCACCAGCTTCTGTTATGGTTTGGGTGACTGCAGATGGACGCACTCCTCTGGTTTTCATCGAACAGGGAGTCAAGGTAAACCAAGAGGTGTACCGCCAAAAGATCCTAAACGATGCTTTGCTACCTTGGGCACGTAAACACTTTGGTACGAACCGTTGGGCATTCCAACAGGACTCGACACCGTCACACAAAGCTCAAGCGACACAGCAATTTTTACAAAATTGCGTTCCGCGGCTGATTTCGTCGGAAGAATGGCCACCATATTCACCGGACTTGAATCCCATGGATTTCTCCATATGGTCCATTTTGCAGAGTAAGGTGTCCACTAAACAATACGAAAGTGTTGATGCATTGAAGTCAGCTCTTGTTCGAGAATGGAATAAAATTCCACAAGCCTACGTTCGGTCAGCATGCAATGCTTTCTATAGAAGATTGAATCAAATAATCAGAGCCGAAGGAGGTCATATCGACCAGTAACATGTTTTTCATAAAATGTAATATGTTTTAAACATATTCTACCAAATTTCAATAAAAAAAAATCAAAATTAAAAAAATTACAGCGTTTTCATTTGGTTACACTTGGTCTCAGTCACCCTGTATAGTAGTATGTGCTCGTGGAGTTTCATATCTTCTATAGTTTCTCAGGTTGTGCAGCCGCAGGTCATTTACACGTACAGAAAGATTTCCACTTCTGATAAAGAACAGTTTTAAGACTTTGTGTATATAGAGATTTCTAACTTGCAAAATATTAGCTTTGATGAATAAGGGTGCAGATCTAGACATGATGGGTTGTCTATATATGACTCTTCATGCATGTTTCTGTGCTATAATTATAGGATGAATGTTGGTCGTGTACGCTCCACCCTAGCTGGATAGGCAGTATTAAATTTTCGAACCGACCAGAGCGTGATATACATGTTAACATACATTTTCAGGACAATTTTGTCTCAGTAAGTACATCTTCCGAATTGAGTTTTGAAGTGTTTTCCTCAGAAACAAGGTATAAGCTTTCCAGTTCAATTTGCTGTCAATTGTTACACCAAGGTACGTAAAGTTATTGACTTGATTGAGTTCAAACTTCAAAACAATTTAAGTTACAGTCATACTCACAGTTGCTATTATGTTAGACCACATTCAAGAGATCTAAGGGATTATTAATTTGTTTACAGGTCATAGTTTTTGTCTTCTTACTCAGCACTAGTAAATTTGAGGCAAACCATCTCCTGAGGAATGTCAGATCAGATCTCATATTTTCAGAATTAGTTAAAGGAGTATTACTAACATAGGTTATTGCAAAATCATCAGCAAAACTAATAACTTTTCTCGGTGGTTAATTAATATAAACCAACCTAAAGTATAGCAAATCGACCATAATCAAATTTTAAATTAATTAAAACTAACTTCCTAACTTTCCCTTTTATTTCTTTGCATGACAAACGCAGCCAATTTCTTGTAAACTTTGTAATAAGAGTTTTGGGGGGAAATGCGCATTCAAATTACATATGAATATACATACACGTAAAAATGTTTTCAAATGTTCTGAATGTGATAGAGAATTTATACGGAAAGATGGTCTAGAAAAACATTTACTAACTCATAAAATAGAAAAATTAAAGGTAAGATTTTATAAAATTTCATATTTTAATTAATTTAGTTAAATTTATAAAATTAAAATTGGCTTCCATTCGAACTGTCATTCCTTAAAAATATGCTAATATTTGTTTTTGCTTTATAGTCTGGGAGCCCGCCGACATAAACAGCAACTCATAAATACTCTTCTATAATTTTTTGTGTGGCTTAATTACGCCTAGTCTACCACTTTTTTTCTCTATCATAATTTTCTTAGTCGCGGCTTTTTCTCTCCAGTAATTTTTAAACTTGTCAATACCGTATTAAGCTGAAAATTTATCGATACTCTCTTTGTAAAAAAATTAATACCAAGAGAAATTCATGAATCGCGAGAGAAAAACCTTGTCCGACAAAAATTTCTGTACGTTAAGGGTGTCTACCGAGTGAAACATGTAATAATAACAATTTCGAAAAATTTATGGATAACTACCTGATTTTATGAAAAATGCTTCAAAAAGGTATGTAAAATCACGTCCTTACATCGTCCGACAAGACGGATTTACCAATTTTCCAGTCCGACAAGCGGACATTGGCATTTTCACGGCGACCTAAAATTTATACATAACAATTTCCGCTTTCGATTTTTTGCTGTTAAATGAAGCTTGCAACGAGGTGAACAAGTTGTCCGACAGTAAAATATTACCATTTTCATAAAAATCGAACAAATTGTTATTTTTCAATTGAGAATCCGTGAAGGTTTACAGTATTTGCGCTTGTGAGCGTAAATACAGCATACTTCCACATAACCAGCTGTTTTTTTACAGGATTACTAAAAAAAAGTATGTACAATCCAATTGTTTAATTGTCGGACACGATATATTCTCCGATTTTCTAGTCCGACGCATGGAAACTATAGATTTTATGAAGCTTCAAAGTTTTTGATGAAATTCTTTTATGTATATATAAAAATTTAGTGCATGTTAATTATTAATGAATCATTGTATTACATAATATATTATATTTATTTTTTTATGCAAAAGTTTAACAATTATTCTTACAATTTTTATTTGTATGTACATATTGTGCCATTCAAATTTCAAGTTAGCAACTTAAAATCTTCAAAATTTTGAAAAAATCAAAATTCCGAATTTCGCTTGCAATTACTGAGTTTCGGTGACTCCATAGACTCCATTTCCAAGAAACTCTTCGGTGCCTGTGTGAACAGATGCATGTGTGCGGCAGCCCTTCCTCTGTAACCCTAGCATCATTTCTTGTTCTACGAGTTTTAGATCTTATGATTTGAAATAAAATTATTAATAATGGATTGTTTTTTATGCAATTTGTTGCGAGAAAATCCTGGATTCAGACCGAAACGGGAAGATGTGAAAAAATTCACACCAATAATATTGAAATCGTGCAATATTTTTTTGAAATCGAGAAAATTTCACAACCACAAATACAGTGATGCGATTTTACCTGAAACTCATAACGATGAAGAAATTGGTTACCATTCGTCTTGTTATAAAGAATTTAATGTGAAAAAGAAGTATTTGATAATTGTTGAGAGGTAAGTGCATAATAGATTTATTAAGTGAAAATGATTTTTTATTTTGATGTTTTACTTCAGTCTACTATAAAGTTAGAATTAATTATAAATTAAATAATTTCATTTATGTTAAAGTTCATCGTCATCTTCTTCTTCAATGTCAAATCCTACTGCAACGTTAACATTGCAGAATGTTGAAATCACAGAATGTTGAAATATCATCTCTTTCAACAGAAAATTCGACATCATCTGATATGCCTCAATCGTCTACTATTTCCGAAAATTCACAAGAAGTACAAATGGATCTTGATCGAGAGTGAGTAAAATAATAATTATTTTAATGGCATGTTCCATGGCATGTTTTTGCAAATTATATTCTTTGAAAAGCAAAGATGTAAATCTAGGACGACTCGAACTCTTCGAGAAGGCATTCAGAAATAAAAATCATGATGATAACATAATCAAGAGTAAATTGAAAGGATTAGATGCTTCTAGTATGCCTCCATCAAAAGAGGAATTGCTGCAACAAATTAAGCGAACCATCTACATATCCAGCGTTTGGTGTAATGCACATATGAGATGCCCCACCAATCTCAAACCTGAAAACTGTGGATAGACGTTAATTAACAATAAGTATCATAATTATTGGTTTGATGGGCCCCAAAGTCCTTCGTTTGAAGATATATCTTCAAATTTAACAGGTATGAAAATTATAAATTTCAGAAAGCCCTTATTGATCAATCTGTTCATTTTTACCCCACAGTTTTCCATAGATTTTCACATTTTTTCATAATTTTTCAGTTTTTCCTGTTCATTTTCGTTCAACAGTTTTTCATAGTTCCTCACAGATTTTCTCAATTTTTTGAAAATTCATTTCTTATCGAGAAAATTACCTCAAAAAATCACCTTTTTAATTTTTAAATTGAAAAATAGGGTAGGAAGGGGTGGTTCTTTGTTGACCAGATTCTGAAAGAACACTTGAAAATACCGTCCTATGGATTATTAAATATTTCCAAGCATCAGCATCTGTGCTTAAAGTTAACGGACAAAAACGAATAGATTTGGTCGATAAGAGTTTCACTATTTAATGTTCCATTTACTATAGCTTTTAAAAATCAATAATTTTCCAGATTTCAATGATGATAACGAGGATGATGAGGCAAACGATAACAGTAGCACAAATGAAGAAAGTTCAACTGATGATGACTCTGATGAAGAGTAAAAAAAAAATTTTTTTTCACTTCATATATATATTTTTTTATTTTTTTAAGGAAATTGTTAATAAAAGTTCCTATTATTAGTTTAATACATGTTATTAACTATTCACATTCCTCACCATTCATTTATTATTGTAATTAATGAAACTAATAGTAGTTTAATCAATGAGTGAATAATGAAGTAGTTTATTCTCAAGCAAAAGTTTAAAATTTGAGCGAGGCACGAGCGAGAATTTTAATTTGCGAGAGAATAAAATTCATTATTCACAAATCGATTACAATACTTTATTCTCTGACAAAGATTTTATTATAAAAAAGAATTGTGTATTATAAAAAATAATAACATTTTCTTCAATTAAAACAATAAATCTTTATTGTTTTAATTGATAAATCAAATTTCTTAATAAAAAAACCCTGATGATAAAAAACGTCCTTCTCATACAATCAACCAAGTTCAACTAAACGAAATGAGAGAATTTAAATTAAAATTTGATTTTTGAACAAAACTTATCAAAGCAATTGTGATTATAATTTGAAAATAATTTGAATGAAATCAAAACAATTTGACCAATTGGAATCATACCAATTGAATAAAATTTTCATTAGACAATAGGTTAAGTTCATTAGGCTATAGGTTAGAAAACAATACAATAATACATACTATTATTATCGAAAAAACACACAAATAAAGCTGATATAATTAAATGAAGGAAAATTAGTAAATCTGTCTTGTCGGACGATGTAAGGACGTGATCTTGCATACCTTTTTGAAGCATTTTTCATAAAAATCAGGTGGTTATCCATAAATTTTTCGAAATTGTTATTATTACATGTTTCACTCGGTAGACACCCTTAACGTACCAAATTTTTTGTCGGACAAGTTTTTTCTCTCGCGATTCATGAATTTCTCTTAGTATTAAATTTTTTAAAAATAGAAGCCGTGTTCGATTTGACTGAAGCAACTGATACAACTGAAAAATTGAATGCAATTGTTGTTGTTTTTTCAGTTGTTTCAGTCAAATCGAACGCACCTAGAGTATCTATAAATTTTTAGCTTAATACGATATTGACAAGTTTAAAAATTACTGGAGAGAAAAAGCCGCGGCTAAGAAAATTATGATAGAGAAAAAAAAGTGGTAGACTAGGCGTAATTAAACCACACAAAAAATTATAGAAGAGTATTTATGAGTTGCTGTTTATGTCGGCGGGCTCCCAGACTATTAGATTCGTCAATGAAAATTGTTCGCAGTTGTTGTTTAGTTTATATAACGAGTCTAAATAAACAAAAAAAAATCTATCTTTCTCAGAGTTTTTTTCGGCAGGGCAGTTCTCCTGTAAAGTTTGCAACTCCTTTTACCTCCTATGTATAGAAAATGTCTTCGTTTAAGAAAAATATAGCATCAACGGTCTTTAAACAAACGTAATTTATAATTGTTTCCACAATGCAATGAAACATTTTATCATTGATGTTAGGTTAGGAGCATAATTATCAAAATGGTTGTTGATTCTTTAAACCTAAATTTTAATTTGCAAAAAATCATAACATAAATTTATTTTTTTTTATTCATGGTATGCATGGTTGCATAAAGTTAAACGCTATTAAATTGAAGAATACAGTTACAATAAAGACTACAGTCTTAGTTACTCAATTATTGATTTAAGTTTTAAAATTCATGGCCTTTCAAAAAATAAAATAAATCAGTAATTAATTATAATTTACTATGTAGGCTTAAAATTGGCGATTTAATTCATCGTTATCATAGTATATTTTTTTAACTATAAGTGTAAGTGTAATAAAAATAAATTGACCCTATTATTTTTCTAGATACGATATGAATGTAAGGTTTGTAATAAAAAGTATAAACATGCTTATAATTTGGAAACACATATGGGAAAACATACAGGTGATAAACCATATGAATGTTCTGATTGTCATAAAAAATTTGGAAGCAAAAGATATTTGTTGAGCCACCAAAAATCTCATGAAGGAGTTAGGGTAAGATTTTATCGTTTTAATTCAAATTTTAAATTATTTTGGTTGATGTTGGTCTTAGAAACATGAATAATGTCTTTTCGTAATTTTTTTTTGCTTTAGAATATTTTTAAATGTCGAATCGACTTAAAAAAATTGGTGTAATAATTTTTATAGCTATTTTTAATGCTGTATTTTTATTGTTTTTATTCAGTTTCCGTGTCAGTTTTGTTTTAAAAAATTTACAGCAAAACGTGGATTACAATACCATATGAAAATTCATACACGTCAAAATCTATCAACATGTACTGTTTGTCAAAAAGAATTTACACGGAAAGATTATCTTGAAAAACATTTACTAACTCATGCAACAGAAAAGTTGAAGGTAAGCTTTATCTTACTTCTTAATTTACTATTTTGATATAAAATTCTCGCGGATGTGTCTTTAGTGCGTCCCAGATATTCATCTGTTTGCCTCACTCTAACATACTGGAGGTGTTTTATTTGCCTGTAAGAATCATTGTGTTTTTTCTCATCCTTGTTGCATAGTTTCTTTCGAAGTTGAACTCCTTATCCTGTTGTTTTTTAGGCACCTTAACCCAGAAATTATTCGATTAGACTCTGTACCATGAAGCAACGAAACTTTTCGAAATGCGTATTCGGAAATCAAAGAAAAGGCCTTAGATCGACTGTGTGTCGATTGAGACCATCATAGAGGGTGCTGCAGTAATGAGGGCATTGAAAACGGATCGTTTATCGAGACTGGATATTCTTAAATTATCCAACGATACTCACACTTCTTTAAAGGCAGAAACTTATGCAGCACTCCTTCAACACCATTTTTCTGTTTGTGTATTTGGGGATTTCTCAGGAGGTAGCTACGGAAAATAGGGAAAAACCTAACCGAACCTGCTGAATAATGGCAAATAGAGTTCTATCGCCCTAGGCTCTGTCTTGGCCTATCAGCTCCTTTGAGCCATACAAATCTGCAGGTCCAGACATTATAGGAGATAGGCTCTTAAGGATTTTCGTGGTCTGTATAGCTTTTAGCTGGACAGGTCTGGAGAGTCGTCTTTGTTCCAAAATTGAGGAAAATCAAATATTGCGAGGCGAAAAACTTCAGACTGATCTTCCTCATACTTTCTAAAGTTTTTGGAGAGGTTGATCGACCGTTAAATTAGAAATATCTGTCTGAAGAAAACCCCGCTAAGCAATAGGAAACACGTTTATCAAGTGGGAAAGTCTACGGACACAATCTTCTCAGAGCTGGTCTTTGATATTGAAGAGACTATCTCTAAAAATCACTCTTGGTGCTTTTCTTTACATAGAAGGGGTTTTTGACAAAGCCACTTTTGAGTAAAAAGGTATAGAACAAAGCACGCCTAAGGTTTAAATCGCGAGAACGAAAAAGCTAATGATTTAACAAAAAGCTCCGAGGGGAGGCTCATAGGCCCTGAACCAACAATTGGTATATGGACAAGTAAGATTAGATCGCTAATAGAAAAAGGTTCCCTTTCGATCCTGTAAGACTGCATTGTCTCCAAGCGGTTCACTTCACAATTGAGCCGGCAAAACACTGAATTTGTGTTAAATTTGACCCGGTCAGATTGAAGATAAATAGTGGAACAAATAACAGGTCACCGTCATGTAAATAAACATATGGTACGGCTTCGAGTAGAAAATGATCTATCATACCGTTTTTGTCTTAAAGAGGATGAAACAGTTCCTCACATTGTGGGAGAAGGATTGGTTCTCTCAGGGCTCCGAAGGGGCATGTTAGGATTAACCTATCTAAGAATAGAAGATTTCTGCAAAGCAGACCATTCAATGCTAAGTTTTTTTTTAAAATGTCTTCAACTCTTGAATATGAGGATGCCATAAAGGACTTAGTAGTCTACATATCAGGCTATGATTACATATTATACAACCGCTTCGCCCCCAAAAAACGACCACTTGGCGTAGTACCCAGTGTAGGCTTACCTGGCCTTGGTTTTCGCTTCTTTGGTTTTCAGAATCTGGAAAATTCACTTTGCTTTGGTGCTCCAAGCATTTTTACCACTTTGCACCTTCCTGGCCGCATTATGTGAACTGAATTGCCAAATGTTCTTCCAAAATGTTAAAGAAGGTACTGACAGCAATTGCTTTATTTGCTTCCCCTAATCGTTTGGTCCAATTAGGCAGAGTGATCTCAGTGGATCTATCCGTTCTGTACGCGTCGTGATATCTTAGCGAATACGACCTTCCCAGAGTACTTGTTCGTATACGGTTGTCGAAAGGTTAATCAAAGTACCTGGTTTGAAGTGGATCTCTTTGTCCAAATTAAATTTTATTGTCCCAAATCTTCACCATTTGATACCACAAAGGTTTCTCGATCTTTCTCAAATCCTTTAAACGTAGCATAGTCTTTTTAAATGCATTTCTGTTTACTGGAAATTCGGTATTGACTGTCTTGGCCGTGTTCTTTTGTAAGATTTTAGGCACTCTGCTTCTATTTTCTTTTTTTAAGAATGATGCATTTGATATTTTTGGCCTAAAAATACACTCGATACATAGACCGATTAAAACACACGAAATGATGTTCCACTATGTCAGACTCATTAATGACAAAATTATACTTGTTAACTGCATGTTACTTAAAAGCCATGGACACTGGGAAAATATTTTGAAAAATATAATATTGCTCCCTCTCAGGCTAGATATTTGTATGATTGTGGATTTTCATTTCAGATTACAAAAAGTTTTAAGAAAATAACCCATAGTAGTTGTGAACAACTGCCAAGTGTCACACCAGACGGTTCAATCGATGAAATATTAACAAAATCCAAAATTATAAAGGTCGAGAAAATGGATTTTAATAAAATAGATGTAGCCGAAAACTCTCACTCCAAAAATGAGGTAAATGATGTAAACAACTTTTTTTTTAGTTTTTTTGCACAGATCTAAAAACTGTTTTAGTTTTGAAACTATTCTAATAAAATTTCTGATCTGTGTAAATTCGAAGCTACTATTTTGAAACCCGTTAATCTATTTATATTTTTTCCTTATTTTCCAGCTCAACATTGAAACAATAACATCATCTAGACTGTCTTATAAAAGCTGCTTTGAAGAAACGATTTGTAAAGAAGAAGTAATTCTCTCTGATGAGAGCATTTGAAGTAAAATTTTGTAGCAAAACTATAACTGCGTTGATAGTATAAATTGTACAACCACCGAAATATTAAATCTTTCAAGAATTAATTCAAAATTTTTGTTTTATGTTAAACTCCGTCTAATGGTATTTATTGTAATTTAATTATTTTACAAATAAAAGACATTTTCAAACTAATTTTTTTAATTTATAGTAAAATAAAAAATACATTTTTTACTTATAGACCAAATGATACCAAAGTCGATGACTGCAATACATTTAGTCAATCTATGCTAGATAATCACGAAAGAAAAAAAAATCTCCAATAAAATAGAACAAATGAATTGAAGCACATAAAAAACCAATAATTTGCCATTGAAATGGTTGTTAAGATATGTAGGACTCGCAGATAGGTTACTGCACACATTAAAAATTAGTAAATTATCCCTGGCCTGCGTAAGAATGTGTTAATTGGTGGTACCGCAGGAATACAACAGGACCACGCGAGCAAGGATGGGGTTTTTACCCAGTAAAAAGCCGCGCGTAATACTTGGAAAGTCGTGATTTTGAAACGTTTCATCTTCCTACGAAAAACAAAAAAAGAAACACATTAAAAATTAAGACTGGGAACCCAAATTTAGTTTTATCTCATTTTTATGCATTAATTCTTCACAAATGACAAGGTGCAAAACTGGCTGTGGAAGATCGTATATGGGATTGATCCCTATATGGGTTTGACTGAATAAACTGAAAAAACAAGAACTGCATAAACATTTTCAGATGTTTCAGTCACTTCAACCAAATCGAACGCTGATTTTAAATTTTAATGCCGTTTAGGTTCTAAATTTGTAACGGTGCTTGTGATATATAGTGAACGGTTAAAAAAAACTAAAAGGTATATCAAAAAAGAGAACAAACACATATAGAACAACTTTCGATAGATTTGGGATAAATGAATAAAACCAACCTTAGACATATACGAAAATCTCAATAAATTCATATAGAACTCCCATCCAAAGTAACGGTTAACGAAAATAACGGCTTACCAAACAGAAATGTCAGTTTTTGACAATTATTTTTGTTATGTTTAGTGAAAATGGAACAAAACCTAAAAGAGGAAGTTAAAGACGATTTAGAACCAGATACCATCCAAAATGTATGTTTTTTCGTTTAAATAATGAGTTAGCCTATAATCAAAATAAAATAAAATTTAGTCATCAGGAATGGGATTTGCTATAATTAACATTAAAAAAGAAAAGAATGAGACTGATGTTGAAGTAAATATAGCTGCTGAAGTTCAACAAAATGAAGCAGTACAGCTACATAGCCAAATAAAAAATGTAAGTACATAAAAAATTTTATATGCCTTGAGTTCATTAATATATACAGAACAGAATAATAGGATATCTTTAAAATTTCCGTTTAAGTTTTTTAAAATATTTTTCTGTAATACAAAAATAATTTATTTTTTATAACATAAGGAAATTTTTAAGTTAACTGTTAAATTAATTCTTGAAGCAAACCAAAACAAAATTTTACTAGACGATTGTAATGCTGTATTTAATATCTTTTATTTCATCAATAGGAAATTAAACCTTGCTCTACAATTGCTGAAGAAAATTATGATTGCAATCCTAGTAAGGAAAAGTTTCCGGATGCAGGGTTTTCCAAAATTCGTACAGACGAAAAACCGCATCAATGCTCCAAATGCCCAAAAGTTTTTAAGTTTAACAGAAACTTGATTTTACACAATCGCATCCACAGGAAAATTAAGTACAAGGTAAGATTTTTAATTAGATCGATTATAATCGTTTGCAACGGTATTTTTAATTCCGTCTGTAAAGGTGAAATTGGAACATGGAGAAAGTATGATAGGAGATCACTGTCTAAACACTACACACACATAACTTGTGACATCTCTGCTGGAAAATGCAGAATCCCCTAAAACATCTCACTCTTCCTTTAATTGCAAATAATACCGTAACACGCCAAGATAGTGTATCTTGGTGTTATTCTTGACAAGCGACTTAACTTGGCTGCTCATGTTGAGGTCAAATGCGCAAACGCATCTCAAGTTTTGATTTAGAACGGGTTTTTGCGGCAAATGGTATAAAGCACTTGCCAGCTTTGGTTTTTTTGTATGATTCTAGAGACAATTTGTTTTGTATGTGATCAAATAACTGGAGGTGGTACGTAGGTGTGGCTTCTTAGGTATCACAAGTGCTTTCACGCCAACGCCTACAGCAAGTCTGAAGGTTTTCTTCACCTTCATGAACTCGTAAGAATGGAGGCGCCTAAGACTACCAAAAGCTTCGAGTTTCTTGAAACTACCAAGGACTGTAAGAAAAGCCAATAAATAATTTTTTCATGCCGACCGATGGCACAATGCATGTAGCTGGTTTTCGAAGGCAATATAAAATTTACAATTTCCAACGATAGTGGACCGGGCTGTGCGAGCAACCAGCAGGTTCGACATCTGCATTCTACACATATCGATCGCGCACTGAAAATGATGTAGGTGCAGTCTAGTTCAAGATTGAAGATCTCGGGCTGCAATTTCCACTTGGTGAACCCTGCACAGTCTTTCAGTCTAAAGTATTCGTCATAAATGTAGCATCGAAGTGAGTGACGGGGCTTTTGTCGGAATGCATTATTAAGTCTAAATATAAAGTCTTCGGAAAGGCTCATAGTCCCAGAACTGTTATTTTCGCCCCACTATCCGACAGTCCTCTAAAACTCCGCTATCAACACTTTAGGGCAGAGTCTAATGTCTTCATCAGTTCTAAGAATATAAGTAGCTATCTTCGATTTTGAAAGCTTTCGTTCCTTAAAGTACCGTTTAGATCGACTGAAAATCTTGGTAAAGTTGGTAACTTTAAATAAAAGAATGGGTACGGGCAGGGGTGAGAATTAAATAGTGAGGAATGGGTGTTTTAAATTCTTTTTCGTTAGGTGTCGATGCCGCAGTTCTGGATCGGATTTTGCTGCTGCAACTTCCGTTCTTGGTCGATGTGAGCTCCGCCGTGTCCTCGGACAACAGGGGGCTGACCTCCAGTCTCACATTTCCCGAGCATCTTCCACAATTAGGTGTGGGTTCCAGTCTGTAGCGACCGCTAACCGGCTTAGGTACCGCGCACAAAACTTTAAAGCTTAAGGAATAGCGAACTATACACGATCAGACCTATCCGCAAACATTATCCGAAAAATCGATTTGGTGGTTTTGTCCGATCTACTATTGTCTACTAACGTAAAATTGTTTATTGTAACGATCCGTGGCTCAGGTCCGTAGTCGTACCAGATCCTTGTGGCAATGGTAAAAATTCCGTCATAAATTGACGGATTTTTGATCTTCGGGCCAGGTTTAGGTTTATTTGACGTACCAAGGCTCTTTCAAAAAAGCTTTAGGATTAATTTTTAATTTGATTTATATCAATTTTACTTTGTTGCTTAAAAACGCAGTTTCACAATTTAAAATGTAAGAAAATGGAAAATATAATGCTGCTGTAGCTGGCTTATAAGTTTGTTGTTTAGTTGTCAAGAGAAAAACAAGGTCTAAATGGACAAACTGGCTGTTGCAAAATAATACATTGACTCTTATGGTATTAGTTTAAGAGTTACGTACAAATAAGCCGGTGAAGTTTTAGAATTATGGCCGATGGACCCATAGTACAGATTTAAGAATTCTGTCCGACGTACCTACACCGTACCTACAATAGATGGAAAATCGAATCACGACGCCGTTAAAATAAAAAATAACGAGACCTGGCCATTTTCGATTTTCTTGCATCTTTGGCAATCGTTAGTATAATCATAAAAATTAATATGGGTTTTATTTTTTCCATAGGCTTGACATGGAAAATTTAAAGTTAAAATGTCCTCGAACGGGTTAACTAATTTTAGAATTTTTTTTGTTTGAAAGGTACTAAGTATAAGACTTTATAAACATATCACGCTGATAACACGGTGGTAATATGACAGATAAGTTCTCTCTTAAAAGCCAGATTTTTTTAAGGATTTCTTAGTGAATAACCAACTGCGCTGAAAATTGCAGAGTTCTACAACTTTAACTCCACGAAGGTTTTGTGAATAAAAACATGTGAATGACATCAAAAGTTTATAATAAAAAAAACTCCTTTATTAATCCACAACATCGACAAACCATAAAAGTGTATGTCTAATAATAACATATGTCTCTAACCATTTGTTACTAATTAAAAAAGTAAGAATTTTCTACTTTATAATTATATAGTAAGACGAACAATTCTCCATGTTGTCGCAATTTTTATTCAATTCCTTCATTATTTATTCGTCATGTTTTCCCATTTTCATGCAATTTCACAATTTTTTTTCGTTTTTAGGCCTTCAAAGAGAAAGTTAAAAAGCTTAGCAAATGTAAAATATGCAATAAAACCGTTTGTTCTAGTTACTTGGTAAAGCATTTGAGAATTCATGCAAACGAAAAACCATTTGAATGTGCTGAATGTCATATGCGATTTATATGCAAACAAAGTTTGGATAAACATATGATAGTTCATGAAGAGGAAAGAGTGAAGGAGGTAACGTATTAAAGTATTTATGATTTATTTTTATATATGTATTACATAATGTTGGAGCATTTTGGATAAGAATCAAGCATTTCGAATTTTTTATAATCATTGTGACATCTGATAAATTTTAGATACATTGGTTACCTCAAATTTTGTTCTTAATCTTATTAGTTAGTTGACTAGTCTACAAATTTTGATAGAAACTTTGTCGAACAAAATAGTAGTGACAACATATTAGCCAAAATATTTGAATCAAAAAAATTATTCTAGTTGTAAGTTTGTAACAGTAAATTTTTTATAACACGAATAAATGAAAAAGCGAATCTGTAGCTAAGAAGATCTAAACTGGGACGGTCTCTTAGAAAAACAATGTATATTAACCAAAAATAAATCAATGTTGACACACCAAAATTTAAAAAAACATACAAAAATCATATAAACTCAATCAAAAGTTTACATTAATGTGTTTTCCAAAACCAAAAATATTGATTGCAGGTCAACCCAATTTTTTGTTTGATAAATCGCCAGTCCAAGAATTTGTAGCCCATTGACGTATTATAAAATGTAATGAATGCCCTCTATTAAACCATAACCGATCAAAGATGAACATGATCGAAAGCTAAAACAGCTTTACGATCATACATTTAATAACAACCAACTGTATCCAAATAATTCAATAGCACTACTTTTCTAAATCATATGTATATTTTTCTTCTTGAAATAAATCTGTCACATTTAAACATTAGCAAAAGTTGAGCTAAATTTGTATGGGCTATTTTATAAATTATGCTCGATATATTATTACTGTACAACTTCGCGTTTACTTTAATGCGAAGAACTTTTGAAGAGTTACCTTTTCGAACACAATTTCTTACATTCATTTCAAAATCATCCTTTACTTTTTTTTTCATTCCCGTCACATGATTTCAATATACAATTACATTTGAATGAAAAAAAAGAAAACCCAGCTTTTAATTAAAATATATAAAACCAAACCAAGATCTTCTAATGTACGTTCAGACTAAGAAACATCTATGAGTTCAATAAATCAATCAACAAATGTCTAAACATTCTCTCATCCAACACTCTATCCTAGTATTGAGAGCTCATGCGTTTGTATAAAAAATTTTTTGTTTGTATTGCATATACAAAAACGTTTCAATAATTTATTGATTGCATAATTTATTCATGAATTCTATACATTTATGGAAAGTCTTATAAGCTTGTTTTGAGTCTATCTTAAATAAGACCGAAACCAACATAGAGTAACAAATCAATTTATGAATTTTCTTCAGTTATTGAAGATTCTTGTTTTAGAGTAGAACTTGAAAAAGGTCGGTCGTTACAACTTATACGCATGTCGGGGTCAGTTTTTGTTGATTTGTAAAAAGACATCCATCTTAATTTACAATCTCAAACCTTAGTTAGTAAGGTATCTCTTGATAGAGCTGTTGAATTCATTCAGCATAAAAAATTAGTGTATTTCTTAACTCATCATAATTTTAATTTTTAATATTTAAATGAATAATGACAAAAATATAATAACGTCAACATATTTCCGATTCCTTTCCTATTATTACCATTAAAACTTTTGCCTCCTTTTCTATTGTTATATAAATATTAATTTCATTTTTTATGTTTTATTTCTTTACATATAAAACGCAGTACTGTCCAATTTGTAATAAGGGGTATGTGATTAAACGTTCGTTGACAGACCATATGAAGATTCATACACGTGAGAACTTGTTAAAGTGCTCTGAATGCGACAAAGAATTTACGAATAACGCATATTTAAACCGGCATTTTGAAACTCATACTAAATCATTAAAGGTAAGAGTTTATAAAATTTTATTTACTAATTAAATCAATAAAGATAAAGTGTGAAAGCCAAAAATATTTAGAATTGGCATAAGACATTTTTGATTCAAATCTATGCTTTGAATTTAATTTATCAACAATAATTTGAATAAGTAATTTAGATTGATTATTTATAAACACAACGTAACAATTATTATAGTTTTTCTCGAAGTATCTGCATTCTGGGATTCTAATTCCAAAACATTCCGTGCATAGGTTTTATACAGTAATTATATATCCGCCTATTTTTCTACATTTTCCATAGAAATTAAGAAATGATATTTCCAGAACTACAGTAAATCGGTTTTTCTATTCATTTTCCAAGTATCAAAGGACAATCAGACATCCTTTTCCCGATTAATATTACAATTTTTAATGGTCAAAAAAATTGGAATTATCGCTGTATACACCAAGTTACTATACTGAGGATAAAAATCAAAGTTTGAATCCAACAATGGTCGGATGTCCTCGATTAAGGAGTTCCAAAACATTTCTGCCAAAGAGTCATATATTTAAATTAAATTAAAATTCGAATTAAAATTCAATCTCGTCACATGATAGTGAGTTAGAATTTAGAAATACGAATTCATGGTTTCAGTTCTACTGAGATACCCATTTAAGGTCAGCCGTTTATAAAACATTCATGAAATTGCAATAAAATTTTAGTTTTCGTTGTTAATTCAGCAATTTGAATTCAGGGTTTTCTAGTGGAAACTGGGATAAGACATCGGCATTACATCATTGAACGAGCTTATTCGATAACGTTCGTATCAATACGAGGATATATCGATAAAATTATAGCCCAACGTTGTAATCTTGCTGCTTATATAGCAAATACATTTTTTGTATAACTAAAAATATGTTTTAAAGACCAATTAACACGATAAGTGACAAACGATTTGCCAATAATATATTTATTAAACTATCGTACAGCAAAAATTATTACACGAGCGAGAGCTTCTCTACGCAACTGACTTAGTTGCTCGACGATCCACTCAATGTTTATTATGCAAATAAACGCTCTTTACCGTAAATTATGTTTGCTATACTGCACCAGCTCCATGTAAACTGCTATCAAAGGCAATCACAATTGGTTTGTGGGGATCATGAGTTAAAATATTATCGCAATCCAACAAACACTATTTTCAATTATTAAATTATTTTTCGTATTTTTCATATTCCACGATGAAGACTGGCTGCTGAGATATTTTTTTTGTGGTGTTCATGCTCCATATAGTAGCGTTGCCAAGCTAATCAGCTTCGAATATACACCACAATCATTCCCGACAGCGACATAATTACCATGGCAGCCGATTTTTTTTAAGGTTGTTAATTACGTCCGTCTCCCATTGTAGTCGTGGTCTACCTCGCGTTCACCCACTCCCTGGGGTACTAACGTACATATTTTAATTCATTCCAGACTGTGAATCGGCTCTAGAACATGCCCAAACCAAGCAATCCTATTAGATACAACCTATTATATCTGAACCCTCCGCTGTCAGCTAGCTCATATCCACTGCAAACCATTAAAATTCTTTGTAACGACAAATCGAAATTCCGTGACAAGGGGTTGCAACCAAGTCAATATTGAAGAAAATTTTGATTCGTCGGTGCATCCTATAACGCCCTCTTGTCATATTCTCAAAATGTTTCACAACTAATTCAAGTCGACAAACTAATTCAAACTACTGTTGTTGCTGCGAATAGTAGTTTTCTTAAAAACAGCCGGCGTTTAATTCTAAGAGACTCAATAAATAATTGTCAATTGTTAAATTTACAAATTCCAAAACAATTTAAAGCCAATCCTCGTCTTGTTAGGGACTATAAAGCTGCGAATTGGGATAGTCTTAAAGATTTTTGTAAGTGGTTTTCCTGGAAACGTAATTGTCTTACCGGTCAAGACCCTATCATAGCTGCGTTAAATTTTTCGGAGGCTATTATTGAGGGTGTGTGAAGTTTTATTCCCAATAGATTAACCGTTCCTAAGACTGATTAATGGTTTTTCAGAAAAGGCAATTAAAATTAAGAAAAAGGCTTTTCAAAAGTTTAATCAAATCAAAACTGATTTAAGCCTTAGACACAACCGAAATGAGAGAAATATATGTAGATAGAAAACAAATAGATGCAGAAAAGAATCTCTTTAATAGGAAAATAGCATCTAAATTTGCTGAACGCCCAACTAGTTCACGGAATTTCTATAAAGCGCTTAAGGCTGTCCAAGGTAATTTTTGTAAGTCTTCTCTACCTTCCCTAATTGATAGATATATCCCGGCCATTGACCCAAAAGAAAAAGCTAACCTTCTGGAAAATTATTTCTCTAAAAAATCTACACTAAAAAACCCCAATTTCTAGAGTTTCGCACAACATGATGCGCATGATTTTTCGTAAAAACTTCATTCGGAAAATGCTTTTACAAATTAATACTAACAAAGTATCTGGGCCAGATAGCATTCCTCCAATTATTCTGAAAACCTTTGCTAGGGAGTTAGCATCAATCCTCACTAAAATCTTTTATTTATCATAAAAGAAACGAGTTTTTCCCGAAATACGGAAAATAGCAAGCGTACAACCAGTTTCATAAAAGGGTAGTAAGACTGATCCAACAAATTACAGGCCCATTTCAATTTCATTCGTTGTGTCTAAAATTTTTCATTAATTTTAATATTTTGAGCTTCTTAGAGTCTTCCAAACTACTTAATGAAAGATAATACTTATATTTTGGATACAAAGCTTTATAGCCGAGCGAAAATTATGGGTCAATGTTGATGGTGTTTCATCGGATGTCTTTTCAACAGTTCGACTATAAAGATCTTGTCTAAAGAGAAAGAATCTGTTAGACCTCTAGGAGTATTAGTTGAAAATAATCTGAAATGGAATTCTCATATTTAACCTAGCTAAGAACGCTGTTTAAAAATTGGGCTTTTTGGGACGATGTCGTAAATTTTTTAGATGACAGATGACTGTTTTGAGTGACAGATGAAAAAAAAAATCTTATGAGAAAAATGAAAATACTGTGGATCCATTCCTGCTTTGGTTCCAGCAATGATCTTATCACCAAAAGATATTCGATAGGTCAACAATAAAAGTTAAATAAAAAAGCTATAAATTACCAAAAGGTAAGTTTACCTTACAAAAAAAATAATCGTATAGCTTAAGCATTCAACTAAAAATTTGTACGTTTAAACCAAAAAAAAGTGTCAAATATATGTGACTATTATTAGTGCGCACGTATAATTAATATAGTATGTGATTCAGGTTTTCATTTCTTCCATTCTTAAAGGTAAACTGGACATCAACGGTAAAATATATATATAGGTACCCTCAATTCTAGATGAAAAATTGATATAACCCAAAAAATGTATTACTGAGAAGATATAAACTAAGAACACTTATCGAAATTATGTATTCAATCGGTGGTAATACACCTACACTTAATAGCGGAAAACATTTTCTTTATCGTGTCAATTAAAAATTATTGCAAGTGTTAAAACTCTTGTATCTGGTTCAACATTAATACTCAGACACCAAAGGCGATAAATTAATATGAAGCAGTACAAGGTTTTTAAACTATATGAGAATATACAACTAAATTGGTCAATCACAGCTGCTAAGTCAAGAAGTAGAAATATCTACCAAACATTTTACTTCATTAAAATGAAACTAGCAACATAGCCATTACATTACTCGTAAAAAAAAATTTCTAATAAGACAATGGTTCTTCCAAATTTCTAAAAAAAATTGTTAACTACAAATAAAAGAAATCTGTTGGGCGCCACTGTAACGATGCTAGTTCAGATAGTTCCACACATTTTATTTGGAAACTAGATGGAGTTTTGTATCGAATACTGCATTTGAACTATCATGCATTAACAGAAATCTCAGATTGGATTGTATGGTGGGCAGTACATTTTCCGGCTAGATGTCAGATGTCCACCATATCCGTTCTGAGCTTGCATGTACTGCTAATTATATACGGTTAATAACAAACAAAAAAAAACTCAAAATAAAACCATTGAATGAAGAAGATACACTATTCTTAGACACTATGTTGACATCCAGCTACCTGAATGATCAGATAATGACGATTATTCTTTTCAAACCCTCCCAGAACCTTATTTGATTTCCTCCATTCGAGGAAATCCCACTATTGCATGGAGCTCCGAAAAACCTTGAATCACATAATCAAAAAGAACTCTTATCCGCTCATTTCCACTTCACTATAACCATCTAGAGCAATGCCACGTTGCTATAAACAAAAACATTCAACCTAAACACTTTAGTATAAAAATTATCAAAAAAAAGTAGCTATTGAAAAATATTTATCGTTTATATATTTTGACTATCAAAATAATTAATTATACATGTAAATAAATGTAATTATAAATATATATGAATACCGATATATTATACGCGAAAATGTAAAACGAAATTCTTAAACTAAACACCTAATTATGTTCATACATGATTTAGTTACATAAGGTAACATAAAGCATTTATATAATTACACATTTTTTTAAAGTTCTTAGAAAATATCATGCAAACTTAAAAGTACTAATATAATTTAAATCAATTGCAAATACTATGGCGTTCTCGAGACACAACCTAATACCTTAATTTCTATATGAAAAGAAATAGGTATATAAAGAAAAATATAACATATATAACTTTATCTAACGTGCAAATATTTTCAGGTATATAATAAATTAATTAATGACAACGATGATTTAAACAAAATAAATACATTGTAACGCCAGGACTATTTCAATTTTGTTCTAAAAATAATAATTTTCATTTTCAATTATAATTTCATTAATTTTCTTAAAGGTCGCAACATTTTTGTATGCTACTGTTGAGATTTAGTTGCGTCACTCAATTTCAACAATAAACATGTTTGATTTAATGTTTTTTTTATACGTTGGAGAATTATTGATTGTTGGAAAGAGAAATTGAAACAAGGAATTTGTTATAAAAATGAGAATTTTTATAATAAATTTGGTCAGTATAATTTTGGAAATTGAAAAAAAACAATATGTTATAAGAAATAAAATTTATTTATTTAATTTATTTTTTTATAACAATTGTTTAAGTTTTTTTAAGTTAATTAGTATAATTTCTAAAATCGAATTAGTTAGTACAAATTTAAATAAATGTTCGTAATTTAATAAAAATTGAAACAAAAAAAGATATCATTCTAAATGTTTGTAAATGGAAAAAAATGTTAAGTATTTTTTTATATAAAAAAAAAATTAAATTATTAATTGGTTACAATATCGAAATGTTTTGATTTCATTTGTTTGTTTTCGATATAACGAGTGTTGTGATAAAAAGTTCATATTTTATTATTTATTACAAATAAAAATAAAACAATTTCTTTAATTTTCTTTAATTATAAATCACGAGCATTTTAAACAGTACAAATACTTACGTTGTTGAAATGAAAAAAAATGCATCAAAAGAAGGAAAAAATAATAAATCAAAGTTTAAATTTTTCTTTGAGGAAAAAATAATAATATTATCTGTTGGTTCGTGTTTTATTGTACATACAGTGTTAGTATGTGCGTTGGTAGAGCAGCTACCACTAATGAAATGTCGGATTTAGATGATGAATCGTTGAATTGCTTAATACATAAATTGAATGTGGAAAAAGTATTGTGGATAATGTTCAGAATGCACAGAATCTAAAATTGATTGATATATCAGGTTGTGACAATAATAACAGATGGGATTGTAGTGTCCATAAATTTTTATATAAATGATATATGAAGAAGACAACAGTCAAGACAACATCCATCAGGAAAATTTAACGTAAGCGTTCTTTTTCATTTTACTTTGTATAATTGAATTTTTGATTAGTTTTTTTTTGATAAATTTGTTTTCATGTTAGTAAATTAAAACAATGTTTTTCTGTGATGTGAAAAAATGATAAGAGATTTTCAGGTGAAGATTGGTTGTTTGTGTATAAAGTCAGTGAATTTCAGTTTTAAAATAGTGTTTGAGCTATCCGTTAGTGTTTGAGCTAAACCAACAACATCAACAAGATCAATCTGTTAATGGAATTAAAAATCTTCATTTACGCAAAAAATTTCATCAAAAAACACTTAAAAATTCTTAAGCAGACATGTTCGATTTTGTTTTCATTCTTCTTTTACATTTTAATTTTTTATCAAAATATTTTCTTTTTTTTCAAAATATTTTCCACATTTTTTTCATAAGATTATTTTTTCATCTGTCACTCAAAACAGTCACCTGTCACTCAAAACACAAAACAGTGACACGATTAACCTTTCCTATCTTTCAATTTTGCTTTTGCGCCATTCGCAACCAACGGGGGTACAATACTACTAGCTTCTATTAATTTACAAATCATTAATACGTCCCTGCATGGAGTACTGTTCTCACATATGTGGTGGAGCTTATTATAGTAATTTGAAACGCCTTGATTCTGTTCAGCGCAGAGCTATTAAAGTGATTGAAAACTCAACTCTTACTAATGAGATTGATTTTTTACAGCACAGACGAATTGTTGATGATCTGACAATTTTCTACAAATACATTATGGATGAACGAACTTTCACAGAGATTAAATCAATTTTACCTGAACTAGCAAACCTGAACTAGAGCAAATGTTGTAGCCCATCCTTTTACGGTTCATATAAAAAAGGTGCGGTACTGTTGCTTTTCAACGTGATTTTTTTCAACAGAGTCTCTCATCTCTGGAACGCCTCATCTTCATGGGTTATTCCTGATTCCTGATAGCTTTAATCCTCATAATTTTAAAGTTAGTGTCCATAAATTTCTTAGAGAAACTAAATTTATTCAAACTTAATCCCAATCCCTACTTGGCATGGTGGATATTCAGAGACGTTAATTAATAATTTATTATAATTCACTCTAAACATCCCTAACTTGGAATAACAAAAAAAACATGGTAAAAAAGAGATAATGATGATTGGCGTCTATGCGGAGACTACCGTGTTTAAATACTGTGACTGTTCCCGATCGATATCCAATCCCTCACATTCACAATTTTTCAATGTACTTGCAGCGTTGTGGACAATATTTTAGAAGATTGACATTGTAAGAGCATTTCATTTAATTCCGACGGCATCTGTGCATAAAACGGCACTCACAACACCATTCGGTCTATTAGAGTTTACTCGAATGCTATTTGGTGTTCGAAATGCCGCTCGGACATTCCAACGCTTCATGAATAAAGTAGTCAAAGGATTGGATTTTGTATTCGTCTGCATTCGTCGATATCCTTCCGGTAAGTAAAAATGAGGAAGAGCACAAATTTCATTAAGAACTCTTTTCGAGAAATTAGTCGAGTTTGGTATTCACATCAAAACCTCAAAGTGTATTTTCGGAACCCACTCGCTCACATTCAACAGTCACCTAATTACTCCTGATGGCACTTGTTTCACCAGAACGAGTTAAAGCCATCAATGATTTCCCTCAACCAACATCTATCATGCAAATTTAGCGATTTGTCGGGATCGTGAATTATTATCACCGCTTCATCCCAAATTTAGCCGAATCACTGTCAGATATTCAACCACTCTTTTAAAGAAGCCAAAAACTTTAAAAAAAATTCTTGTCCATATTTACTCAATGAACCGTTTGTCAAAATTAAAGACGCATTAGCTACAGCAATGATGCTAGTACATCCTCTGAACGACTCACTGTTTAGCATTACGATAGATGCTTCAAACCCTACCACAAGAGCCGTACTACAACAATATAAAAATAGATGTTAGGAACGGCTGGATTTCTTTTCTATGAAATTAAATCAAGCTTAAATAAAATATTCCGCTTTTGACCGGGAATTACTAGCTATTTACTACGCAATCAAACATTTTCTATATCTTATAGGAAGCCGGATTTTTAGTATTTATACAGGTTACAAGCCTCTTACAACAGCAATCTTCTAAAAAACAACGCAGTCCTCGACAAACTCAGCATCTTGACTTTATAAGTCAATTCACCTCAGACATTCGTCATATCAAAGGCAAGGATAACGTCGTCGCGGACGCATTATCCCGAATAGGTGACCAAAACATCGCTCGACTGACTCCTGTGTCAATCGATATCAACAAAATTGCTCATAATCACGACGAGGATCTTAAACAAATTACTATCCTCACCTCGTCCTGATGCTTCAAAGTTTAAGCTAGAATTGTTTACATTTCCAAACTTAAACTTATATTGCGAAACTTCACAGGCAATAACGGGCCATATGTACCAGAACCTCTAAGACATATTGTTTTCGATGCACTACATGGTATATCACATTACAGTATAAGAGCATTACGAAAACTTATCTCAACTAGATAATTTTGCCCTAACCTTAATTGTGATATTACGCTTTGGACTAAATCTTGTTTACCTTGTCAGAAGTCGAAAGTTCAGCGACATACATAATTTGCATATGGCACAATTCCACGGTGATATCTTAGGGGTGCTGGCGGATGTACTCTATTCAGTCAACGGTAGCACACTTAATCTTAGTTATGGAGCATTCCTTGATGATCTCACGGCCCACCTTTTTGCTTACTCGTTATTGCTTAATCAAGCCTTCATATAACTCTATGTATGGGCTTTTATTTGATTTTTTATATTTCTATCCTATCATGGCCTATGTCATATTTTATATGTGAAAGGATTTATGGTTTAGTTATTTCTTTTAAAAAAAATATAAAAAAACAAAACAAATTTGCGTCCATCAACACCTTAGAACGCATGTTGTTGTGAGACCTAGGTCTTAAAAGGTTTTTATGTGTTATTGTGACACATTTTGTAATTCCTACTACACAACACATTTTATACAAAAAAAATATTGTATCTAAAAAAATCGTTCAGCGTGGCAAAAGAATGATTTTCGTACATTTTGTTGCAATATGAAAAATATAATGTGAAACATTTGGCACATAAAAGTAATTAATTGAATGACATCAAATGTAATTGAACATGAAATAACACATGAAGTATGAGTGAATCTAATTTTAACTCTTCCCAAATAATAGGAACAGTCGAAAATTTTCATGATGTTGCAAATTAAATATTGTTTTTTCACAAAAGTTGTAATAAGTGAAAAGATGCATCTACTCATTGTACATACTATCATTATTCCTAAATTATTAAAAGTTAAAACATTTTATTTAGCTTATATAAACGACCTTAAACCCTCAACCATAGAGCCTCTAACTGCAGATGTTTTTATGTTCAATATATTGTAACGTTTCTTAGCCGAGCTACAATTATTTAGTTCGATCACTAAATCAGGAAATTTAAAACACAACGGATTTTCTAAACGTTATAATTTTATTCGTTCAAGATTTTACAATAAAAAGATTTCGCCTATTACTATACCCCTTAATTCTTTTTGTGCTAACAATATTTCACCACTTACAATTCTTTTTTTTTCTACTTATAACACTGTTAATTTTAACTCGCCTATATCACTGCTAAATTTTATACTTTTTCTATCGCTGACAAATTTATACTAATCTTATCCTCTAACAACACCTCTTATATATATACTACGTGAAATAGCCTCGATATCTCGACAATATTCTAGACAGAACACATCCTTTTTTTCCTTCCTTTATCAACATAAACATAATAAGACGATCTTAAAATATTGACATCTAGGTGTGAAATCTACTCTTTTTAATTTGTTGATTTATACCTATTCTCTAATAGATTTACTTCACTTTACGTTTACTTTGGCTACGTTGATTTGGTTTTATTGAGTTTTATATTTCTTTTGTAGAACTATTTTCTCTAACGAGTATTTTCTCGAAAGATGTTCTATTGTGTTGTGTTCTATCGTCTTCCATAATCGTCACAATATTTTACAAATATTGTTGTTTTGACACATATTGTAATTCCTGTAACACAACACTTTTTATTTTTATAAAAATGTTGCGCTTATTGGTTATGTAACAAAATTTAAACCTGTGTTTAAAACGTCAAGTTGCTGATTGGTTAGTGCTACCGAAGATAAATTGTGAACAAAGTTAGGAATCATCGAAATTACTGATAATATTGATAGGAGTTACTGAAAGAATAAATAGAAGTATTGTAATGAATTTTTTTAAGTTGCAATATTTTGAATATCGAAGGTAATGTGTATTTAAATAGACAATTCTAACAATTGACAATTCTGTATTTAAATAGACAAAAATCTTATTTATTTGTTAATTTTAGTTTTTAAATTGAATCCAAAATCGGAGAATTTGTAATCAAATATAAAATTAAACAGAAATAAAATTTTATGTTTAATATACTTACATTCCCCCCAACACTAAAAATAGCGTCCTCATATCTGCTGAAACCATATAAAAACCTTTTTATTAAAAACAAATGTTTATTTTATAGATAACTTTAGATACTGGCTCTATACAACCAGCAAACAACAAGGAAAAGAACAAGGACCTTTTGTCTAAACTACAAGACAAAAAGCATTATTGCCAACATTGTGATAAAACATTTAAGTTTGCTTACATTTTAAAAAGACATAAGAGAGTTTATGGAGACGAACCACAAGACAAAAGGCATCATTGCCAACTTTGTGATAAAACATTTAAGTTTGCTTCAATTTTAAAAAACCATATGAGCGTTCATGTAGATGTTCCAACAATAAAATGCGCCAAGTGCAATGAAAAATTCTTAAACAAGCGTTGTTTATATATGCATGAGAAAACACATGAATCACAAGAGAAAGCGGTAAGCTTTTATTTCATCTTTATTTTCACTTTAATGGTTTTGTATCTTTTTTGTGCCTAAAGCGATTGACTTTTGCTGAACCCCAAAACAAAATGTATGACTGTCAATATTGTGATAAGAAATTCATATTTGCTACAGTTTTTGCAACACATATGAGGTCTCATGCGAAAATTGAAATATTTAGCTGTTCCATATGCGATAAAAAACTATCGAGTAAATATTGGTTAAACAAACATGAGAAACAACATGATAATAAAGAACAACCGGTAAGTCTTATGCGTCTTCTTAAAATAATATTTTACAGAAATGTGTCAAATAAGAAATTTTAATTTTTTTTTTAAATCGGCAATCACCGAATTTTATTTCATATTCGGTTAGAAAGCACAGGAAATTTGGTTCCTAGTAGTTTTATTGGATTGAAATTTAAGTTTTGTTTAGACTAGAACCGAAAATAGAAACAAATTTTAAAACCAGGAAAATTAGTTTATTATGGTGCTGTTAAAGGAATACTATTGGTGAGAGTAAAACGTATTTTAATACAGCGCCTTGGTGTGGGCTCTTAAAGAAAAAGCTTTTTTTTACCGAGTCAAATAGATGATTTGACTCGGCAAAAAACTATTTGACTCGGCAAAAAAATGTATTTTCTTAAAGGACCAAACAAACGAGACGAAAACAAACGAAAATAATTTTATTAATTTAATTTTTTATTTTAAAAGGACTCTGCAGTATTTCTCCCTACTCTACAGTATAGTTATACCTAGGGCTTCTCATTCCCCGTTAAATTTTCTTTCCCGGGATAACGGGATAAAATCACTTATATTCCGGGATCCCGGGATTCATTCCGGTATAATACATATAAGACAAATTATACTAAATGCTAATTTTTTAAAATAAAAGAGACATATTAAATTATTGGACTTTAGTTAAAACTAGTTTTTCTTCCCTACCACTTCTTGTTGATAGAGATGTACTTTTTATTGACCCAAAAGGGAAAACGATTTGGCTTTGGCGTTATTTCTCTATCAATTCTACATTAGAACCTAATTCGGAACCTAAATCTATTTCTAAAGTTTCTCATAAAATGTGGTGGATAATTTCTCGTGAAAACATTATTTGAAAAATACTTTAACAAATTAATTCTAACAATGCATCTGGATCTGATCGTGTTCCTCTTATCATACTTAAAACATTTGCTATGGAACTAGCACTAATCCTCACTAAAATCTTCTATTGGTCATACAAGAAAGGCATTTTTTCTAAAATATGGAAACATTACAGCTAGTTTACAGCCAGTTTCTAAGAAGGGAAATAAAACTGATCCTGTATATTACAGATTAAAAGTAATATAAGTAACGTATTATAATCAAAATTAATAAATTTTTCTAAAAATATATGTTTTAAATCTAATATCAAATAATTTCCAGCATTACGGGAAATCCCGGGAATCAGTCTGACTCCCGGGATTTCTCATGAGTCTTTTTCACTGCGGGATCCCGGGAGAGAAGCCCTATAATACCTATTTAAGAAGTGAAAACTTTTTTAGGTGCGCCGTAGGATTTTGTATGAGAAGAAATTTATATATTCAAGTCATCGTCACGCTAAATAAATATTAAATGTAATACTACGTTCACATTGCAATGATTTTAAACAATTTTTGATTTCAGTTCGATTATCAGCTTGTTTTGGTTACTTTTTCCATTCAAAGTTAAAATCATGTCGAAAGTTAATTTCAATCAAATCCATTCTAAATCACGCTAAGCACCCCTGAATATTTGATTTTCGAAAAAAAAAAATGCAGATTACTTCAAAAGTGACATTTAATAATCCAAATATTTTGCTATTGAAAAATTTCAATAAAATTTTGAATCATACAAAAAACTTTTTTTTAGATGGAGGTTTGGACTCAAAAAAAAAAACAGATAAATCTACATAGCTGAAATTGAAAAATTTTCCACAGATTTGGAACATGTGCTAATATATTTCAAACTTAATCATGTTAATGATGATGTGAGTTTTTTGAAATCTTTAATTTTTGGTGATTTCAAGCTTGATTTCATCGTAATATGAACGTAGTATTATATAGAGTTTCGATTGAATTTTCAAGACAATACTTTGTTATTAATTATGGTAAGTTAATGATATTCATTATATTACATACATATTAATATTGTAGAATCATTATAATTAGTTACTATCAACTAATCTGAAAACCAATCTATTATGATCTAAGCGATCGGGTGATTTTTTTAATGAAACTTGTGAGTAGTTAAAGTCAAATAACTGGATGAATAATAAGAATTTTTCAATTGTTAAACCAGTTTTGCATTTTTCTAATCAAAGGTTAAGATTTTAATCGGAAAAATTTTTTACGTGTTTCGTGGAGGTATCGAACCCCAGTCGTCAGTAACACAAATAACACGCTTTTATCATTTTTCTTACTAAAGGTTAAAATTTCTGATTAAAATTTTAACCTTTAATTAGAAAAATACAAAACTGGTTTTAGAATTGAAAAATTCTTAATATTCATCCAGTTATTTGAGTTTAACTACTCAAAAGTTTTATTACAAAAATCACTCGATCGCCTAGATCACAATAGATTGGTTGATAGTAACTAATTGTAATGATTCTACAACATTAAGGATGTGTATGCAATATAATGAATATCATTAATTTACCATACTTAATAAAATAGTATTATCTTGAAAATTCAATCGAAACTCTATAAAAATTAGGATAGAAAAATTAATTAGAAATAATTAATTTAGTGTTTCAAGTCGCTTAAAGTTTGGCATTTGTGAAATAGTTGATTTCATTGTAATTGTTGATAACGTTTCAATTCACCATCTATAAATTTCTATAAATTTGTCAACTGAATGTTGATAAAACAGTTGATAAAAGCGTGTGATAAAAGACATGGTATCGAATTTGTGTTACTGACGACTGAGGATCGATACCTTCACAAAACACGTAAAAGTTATTTCTAATCCAAATCTTTACCTTTTAATTAGAAAAATGCAGAACTGGTTTCAGAATTGAAAAGTTCTTAATATTCATCCAGTTATTTGAGTTTAACTACTCACAAATGTCATTAATTAAATGTTTATTTTATTGAATTGAATTTATTGAATTTAATTTTTTTCGGTTTATAAAAGTGTGCGGTATAGTAAGTAAAGATTTTGTTGTATTTATAAGTAAAATAAAAAAAAATTGTTTTTGTCATATTTGATTTTGTTGTATTTAAACGATAACACAGCTATTTAACTGTTTTAGTTTTCACTTCTCTCGGCAGTCGGCAGTCAGAAGACAGTCTTGCTTCTTTTTTTTTTATAAAATTTTTGATAATAGCGTTTTTCATGTTTTTCGGCAGCTATGTTCCAAGCCTAATTGAAAAACGTGTATTGAATGATTTGAAAATTAGAAATTTTTTAACGAAAAATATAGCGACGTGTCAAATACTCATAATTATATTTCTACCACCTTTACAGCTACATAGTAAATCAGCGGATTTAATTCAAATCTGTGCTGAAAACACTTTTTATTTTAAGAGCGTGCAGTTAATTTGATATCTACTTTTATTCCCTGATGAAATTCGTGATCTGGACTGACGCTGAACCCGACAATTTTTAATTGACTTCATTATTGGCACACAAGTATTATGCGTGAAATATGTAAAAATCAAAGGTTTTTAGAAATTTTTTAAAGTGTTTCGGTTGAGAACAAGGGGTCCGACAGCTCAAATTTAGGGTAACTTTGAAATGACATTGCAAGAGAACGGCTTGCCTGATATGAACGGTATTATGTGTGTTGGGAAGGTATTTGCCTGACTCGACCCTGTTCTCAAATTCTTTTTCTAAAAGTACATACCTGTATTTTTTATTTTAAATGAAATCGATCAAAAATTATTTTTAATTTAATATTTGATGGTGTAAACACCGTGGCAAATAAAATTTGGTGATTTCTACACGTCTTTTATCTATCAACAATGTTCCAACGTCAAACAAATTATTTGAGAAATGGCTATCGTACTTTTCATTTTACCTTTTTAGCAGTTTTACAGATACCACATTGAACAAAACTAAATCAACATGTGTTTACTATTATGGGTAGCATCAGCAAAATCAAACAGTTCGTTCATTCGCACTGACCGATTTAAAAACGTCGGTCATCGTTAAATCGGTTACTTGTAAAAGAACGAAAATATTAAAGTAAAAAATGCGAATAAACTGGTCTTGTCAAAAACCATTTCCTAAATAAAAGGGAACAATCCCTATGAAATCGAGACCATAGCACCTAAAATTTTGCGAAAGGGTTTGTAAAAGGAATAATGGTGTGATAATTAGAATAACAAATTAAATTAAATTAAAAAATAATTCCTATAATTTTAGTTTATTTTGAAAACCACAACTCAACTACTATTTTTCGCCATTCTGTATAAATTTATTTTCTACTATCAATACTTAACAGATCTAATTTACATCCTATTGCAACCACCGTTTAACGAAAATGACACTGAATTATAAAACGTGTTAACTTCACTACTAAAGTCATTTTTTTTTCGCTTAGGCGTTACTAACCATATAGCAAAAATTTATTAGAGCTATGTTCGCCACAACACTACCTCCCTCCCCACTAGTGCCATCGAAGATAGGACGAAATAAAAGTAAGAATGAAGGAGATGTTTTAGTGTAACTGAGCACGAAGAAAGCGAGCGGAAGTTTTAGTTGCTCTACTTGTTTGTGAAAATCTTTACGGAAAGTGGTTCGTAAATCAAGTAATATTGACCAAGAATACCTGTCCAGTCATATGCCATGATAATAGTTTTTTGGGTTCGGTGCCAACGTTTGATAAGCCCGTTAAATTTAAGATTGTAACTTGTAGTTCGTTTAAATTCGAAACCGATAAGTTTAGACAACTCACTGAAAAGATTGAGTTCGAACTGGGAGCTCTGATCAGTGATGATTACTGAGGGAACTCCAAAACGAGCAATCCTATTGGAAAATGAACTGAAGCTACCGTTTCACCAGTGATATCCGAGATAGGAGTGGCTTCAGGCCAGCGAGTATAGCGGTCAATAATTGTGACACAGTAGCGTTTGTTCTCGGAAGTAGGAAGTGGACCAATAATGTCCATTTGTATCTTGAAAAATCTTTGAGAAGTTGAGGAATAATTACCGAAACGGGATTGAGTTTGGCTTGAAACTTCTGCCTTTTGGCAAGCCAGGCAGTTCTGTGCCATTTGTCGTACATTATTTTTAATGGATGGTCAAATGGCTTTATAAGTAAGAAGTTTGATATGAATGTGGACTTTTTTAGATTTTTTTAATTATTGAATTCGTAAACACTAAAATTACATTTATTTTGTAGGTATTTTATTTGGCATAAATCACTAGATATTTTGATAATTTTTCTTAAATCTATGCTTTTTATTTCTTATTTGTAATAAGTGTTTTAGTAATTTCATTGTGTTGACTAGTTAAGTTTTACTCAAAACTATTCGTACATTTCAATAATAATTCATGTTTTTTATTTATTTTCATATGAATCGCAGTTTTGTAAAATTTGCAAAACAAAATCGTTGTACAGGTCTAATTCGGCACAACATATGAAGACCCACACACGTGAAAAATTGATGGATAGTTGGGCAAACGAAGTGATGAGAGAAAGTATGTTGAAACCGCATCTTAATGTTCATTCCAAAAATGAGGTAAGACACGCTAAAGACAGGATTTTTTATCTTAAACTAAAATCACCAGCAAACTTTAACTAATTAATGTTTTTTTAGAAAATAATAGTACCTACTACAGCTCAAGAAAACGAACAGATTACTCTAAACAGTTCACTACAAGAATTCCAAATTATTTTAGAAAATACAAGAACAGATGAAATTGATATGGTTGAAACGGCTATAGATGAAGATATTAATCCTAAACTAAATGAGGTAATAATATATTATTTAATTAGGAGCTAAAGTGCTTCCTACGATCAAAAATCACTTTGAATTTTTTATAAATATGAAATTAATATATATAATATCAATTTCGGAGTGACGTGAGTAATGTACTAATGTATAATTTAATGATAAAGAAATATATATAAATATATTTGATGTTTATAACTGAAATTGTAACACCAATTGTTTTTACTCACCTAATTAATAATAAAACAATTAAAAAAATAACTTGTTTCAATTTACTTACAACTGAGTTTAAAACCTTTGTGAATGAACTCGTAGAGTTCGAAACTAGTCGGGATAATAAATAAAGGATTGTTTAAATTAATATTTTTTTGTCGTTTTAAAAAACAAAAAAGTTTTTTTTTAATTGTTTTATTATTAATTGAGTGAGTAAAAGTAATTGGTGTTACAATTTCAGTTATAAAAATTAAATGTATATACATATATATATTTATTAGACTGGTCGTTAATAATTAAATTTTTCGAGACGCCCCCTAAAAAATTCTTTGTGGTCAAAAAGTCACCAGGGTAATTTTGTTAACATCGATGATTTTGCGGCACGTGTTGTTTTGATTTAAAAAAAAATGACTGGTGGTTTTTAAACCACAAATATTTTTTTTAGTCGGTGTCTCGGAAAATTTAATTTTTAACGACCAGTCTAATATTTATATTTCTTTATCATGAAATTTTAATAAATACATATAATTTAAACGGTAATAAATTTTCTGAAATTAGTTTTAAATTATTAAACGCAGCCATCATGCTGTTTTGAACAAATTCATAATTCTAAGTTCTATTGTGCTATTTGCCAGAATAATGAATCAAAGTTCTCATTACTATTTTGGGTGAATTCACCAACACATCTTTCTAATAATTTAGGATCCGAAAGGTCTTCATAAATCGGTAACAACGGTTCGGCTACATCTTTCGAAATTGGTGGTTTATCAACAAACGAGTTCAGGTTATTGTTGTTGTTGTTGTAGCGACGTTGATTAAGTGCTACTCGTTCGATTCCGTTTCCAGTTTCCGAAACTGCTACAGCCCTATGGTAGTACCTATGGTAGTACCACAGATCCTTCGTCAGGTCAATCGTATTCTTTGGACATGCAGCTGGTGGTCAACATCGTGTGGTGTGCTCTCACATGCGAGACACTTGTCAATAATTTGGGGTCAATTCTGTTCATGTAGTTGTTGAGTATTCGTGACCAACCGGATTTTAGTTGCACTAGAATGCATCTAGTGCTGCGGGCAGTTGGTTTTCCTCATTAAGGACTCGATTATATCTCTAGTTGTTTATAGTATCTTCGACACCCTTGGTGTGAAGCCTTTTTATGTCACTTCTATAAGTAATCTCATCGATATTCATGGTGTCTGAATCTTCTCTAACTTCAGTTTGGAAGAGCTTAACAATTTTCCGTATGGCGCTATCGTGCAGTGTGCCCTCACATGCATATCCATGTTATATCGTAGTTTTTAGGTGCTTTAGTACGTATGAATTTATACAGCGACAATTTCAGAGTGAGTCCCGGTTTGTAAAGTGAAATTTTATCTTAGCACATACAAGAAGTGGTTACTGTGAATGTCTGCATCTCTAAAGGATCGCACATCCAGAATGCTCTAAAAGAAACGTGTTGGTACTAGCACGTGATTAATTTAATTTCGAGTGTCTATTCGGTGAGACCCAAGTCTGCTTATGAATCGATTCATTCGGAAAGAAAATACCGGCAATTCTCAAATATTTGATAATGCAAACTTAGTCATTCTCTCACCATTATCATTCGAATTTAAATGCAGGCTGTTGGGACCCACCACATTTCCATAAGAGAGATCTCTACCAACGAAGAACCATTATGATATCGCGTGTTGGTGTTTGTTTCTTAACATCTTCAAGGAGGATGAACTCTAGGTTATGGAGAGGGTTTAGTTTATGCCGGTCATGCCCGTTAATATTATACCTCACCAGGGTGGTTATTTTGTAGCGTTACCTCACTAGGTGAGATAAATAGTGAGATAAAAAAATTATGTTTAAATGATGTCTTTTATCTAATATAATCGATCAAAGAAAATATTTTATCTTACTTTTTATCTCACCTAGTGAGATAACGCTACAAAATAACCACCCAGATGCAACCTTCTCTTGTAGATCAAGGCTCCACAATCTTTGAAAAGATTGTCTGGGGTCTCTTCTTCCAATAGAATCTACATTCGTCCCTCGGCCCCACCCCGATGTTATTAAAGTAGTTTCTGTTTACAGTGTCTTGGAGGAACCATTTTCGGTATTTTCAGGTTGTTCCTGACCGGGTATCCAGTAAACTGTAACTTTGTTACTAGTTTCAAGCTTGTTTAGCTTGCTCACACAGTCCCCATCAATCTTGCATGTGATAGTGTATCTGCTTAACATATGAAACTGCTGCTTGGCTGTCCGGCAAGATAGTAATTCTCTTGTTCTTATATTTGCTTCCTAAACTGAAGACTGCTCACCTCCCGATAGCACATATTTCGGCCTGAAAGACGCCTAGCTAGGTGCCCTTGCGCTCAAACTATTTGGCATTTAGTCCAAATACTCCTGCACGCACCCCAACCTCGGTCTTTGAACCATCCGCGTATCATTTGATTACATCGTTACTCATGATAGTACGTAGTGGATTCACTGCTCCACTCCGCTTTTTTTGCAAGACTGCGATGTATATTTCCTGTCGAATTTGAACTGCTTAATCCTTCCATTTCTTTCCCTTTCCCATACACTGCATGCTGAATCTCAGTATCGTTTCCCTAGTTACCCT
The DNA here is from genome assembly GCA_963693315.1 of Diogma glabrata. Classification (NCBI taxonomy): domain Eukaryota; kingdom Metazoa; phylum Arthropoda; class Insecta; order Diptera; family Cylindrotomidae; genus Diogma; species Diogma glabrata. The sequence goes on from OY856188.1 coordinate 111,611,229, forward strand.
CTTAACCGGCAAGTAGAGGGGAATAAGTCCTAACAGCATCTCCATTGACGCGGTAGGACATATTCTCACTGCGCCGTGATACAGTTACACGCCAGCCTCTGCACCTTTTTTAACTTTGTCTTTCCAGCGTTAAGCTTAGTTGCTTTGTACCTTGCGACTGCTCCGTAAGTAATCACTGGTCTCAGTATAATGGTAAACACACATCTTAGAATAGCGGGACTGGATCCCCACATTTTACCCGCAAGGTTTTTGCATACCATCAGAGCTCTTGCGGCTTCGCTTATCATCGATTCTATGTGGTTCATCACAAGAGTTTGCTATCGAGAAATACTCCTATATATTAAGTCTCCTGTACAGATTCAATTAAGGAGCCGTGCGTGATGATAGGCTTCATGCTAAGTTTTCTTTTCTTATAGTAAATGGGACCATCGTAATTTTACTCAAATTTCGTTTTAGTCCCACAGAAGTGCACTAGGTGTCTTTCAGATTCAGGTTCATCTGTAAAATGTCACAGAGTGTTTCTTCGAACTTACCTCTGGCGATAATGACAATGTCATCCTCGTACCCAAGACATGTAATGCCCTGGTTACTTAATAAAAACAAGAATTTCATCCACCACCAGACTCCACATGTGGGGTGATATAACCCCACATTGCGGACAGCCCCTAGTGGTTGTGGTGCTGACCTTTTTTTTCCCGCTTAGAGCCTTCTTGACTGGTCCATGCGAGGTGTTATCAAAAGCTCCTTCAATGTCCGAATAGGCACAGACAGCTAGTTTTTTGCTGCCCACTATCGTCTCTAATTCTTTCTTCAGGCTGAACAGCGCAGTTTCCGTTGATCTGTCCGTTCTGTACATGGGTTGACTATCTTGCAAAGGCGATCTCACCAAGGTATTGGTTCGTGATTGTCGATCACCTTTCCATCGTTTTTAACATTTTTTTTTTTTATTCTATATTTTATTTTTCAAAAAATTTTCAATTCATGTAGGAAAATATTACTACTTAATAAAACAACTAAAAAGTGCAATTATTTGATTAATATTATTTTTTTTTCTCTTTTTTCTTTAATACGTAAAACGTGAAACGTAATAAATTTGAATCAATATTTAGATTTTTACGATAGGTGAAGGCAAGTACGTAAGTGACGACAGCAACAGCATTAAAGTTGAATCAAACAGCAAACAGCATTATATAAATATATAAGTATCAACAAAAAAAATGGTGTAAAGCAGGAAGATAGAAAAGAAGAAGAAATGATGTGGCCTAATCATATACAATGTGATTGATCAGGCCATGATTTCTATTATATTCGTGGATATAGGCATTATATAGGTTTGTCTTGACATTCTTTTTGAAATCTCCAATCTTCCATTGTTTATCTGCATCAGAAATCGTATTAAATAAAATCAATCCCTTATAAAATATACTGTTTTGGGTAACACTATATGTATAATTTTTTCCATTTCGAACAGAATCATTCTATAATCCGACAAGAATAGTTCATTTGTGACTCTCCAGTTCTTTATGAAATGTCCTACATTGGTCCTTCGGTTCCTACCGTTAAATCTAGCACTTCCTATTTCGCCCATATGACACAAGTATGTGTGCGCCCGACGTTCAACTCACCTAGGTTTTCTTTAATTAAAAGTTCTAACAGAAACTCACCTCTTTAGTTTCAATCCATGCTTCCCCATGTCTCGCTGTGAGCATTTGCATCACAACCAATGATGAGCTGCCACTTCTTCTTGTTGCACCATTACACCAACCTCTGTACTTCTGTAGACGGTACCCCATAACCCCGTCCCCTGCACAATATGCTGATGCTACCACTTACTGGCTGCAAATGCCTCCAAGTTTGATGGTTGTTGATATTGTAGTGGATGTTAAATCCATCTACTAATCCTCATATCAAAAAGAAAACCGGAATTCATAATTAGATATGAATATGAAAATCTAAATTCGTTAAACCCATTTTTATCAATCTATCCAAACCAAAATAAAATTCATTAAAAGAAAATATAAAAAACACATAAGAACGATAAATTAAAATATCGGTCAAACTTATTTTCATAAAAAATATGTAAAAAATAAAAACAATTAAAATCACATTCGTGTCTTTAAACTATATTAAATTTCATAACAGATTATTTCTTTTATATTTTTAAATATAATTTTCTTTGATTCTTGGAATATGTAATTTTAAGTAAATATAAAATTAATAAATTTGAATAATTATATATCTGTAGGTACACTTGTAGTCTCATGCCATTCAAGAATATATAAGAGATTAACACAGTCCAAAAACTAATAGATGCATCATAGTTTTAAGATTGATTTTGATTCATACATTCAGAATCTGAAGAGGAATTTTGAGAATGATATAAGCGAAGCAATTTACTATAATATGACCAAGTCCCTGGTAAGAAAATTTGACAGACAAATATAATTAATGTTTTTCCTAATCATAATGCACGCTCTAGGTGAGTTTGCTTTAGTATCCCATACTATCTTCGCCTCGCTGTTTGCAAGATCCTTCACCCTTTTTTTATGGATCCAGGGTTCCTGTAAGTCCTAGCTGTTTCTTAGTGAATGTTCTGGCCACAACATCTGACGCTGTTATAGCGTGGTAAACATCCACTTAGGCCACGCGCAAGCTTTCTGACCCCTCCATTAGATGTTATCGAGGAGGGGCGTATATGTCCCTTTACCCATCAACAACTTCTCCTCCTCCTCGGTCTGTACGTCTTCGATACCACTGAAATCCTCTGCAGCAACATCCTCTTGCACAACCATATTGGCCACCTCACTGGGGGTCGTTAGGTTGCGGATGCCCCTGGGAGTGATGGTATCTGAGCTACTTCCCCCAAGATGCCGCCAGACCCCTTTCCCTGTTCTTTCTGCTGTCGCCCTTCTAGGTCCATGGACAATGACTTTGCCAAACCGGTAGTTGAGGGTATTCTTTATCCCCGATAAGGCTGTTTTTGAACCTAGGTGTTGGAAGCGTTGCTGTGGCATATATTGTAATTCTGCTTCACCTTTTGTTAGAAACATGTAATGCATATAATCGAATATAAATATAATGCAATAATCCAAAATTTTATAATCTCACTTTTTCTCGACATTAATAACTCTTTAGTATTTATTTTAATTTTATTAACTTTTTCTAGTTTAACTTGTAACAACTATCTAAATATATCATATAGGAAAAACCAGAAAATCAAAACAAAGCCAGTGGCAACTCTAAGGATTGTCAACTAGAAGGAAGGAACACAAGTTTGATATCAGAATATGTCAATCAGAATCCACATTCGTTTCTTGATTCCTTTATAAATTTTCTATGGTTTCTTCAGGAAACATCAAACACCTTCAAACTAATTAAGAAAACAAAACAATGGAAGTTCTAAAGCAGAATTATATACCGGTATATTATAATCGGTAACATTTAATATCTGACAACAAATACGGTTTTCGAACCAAAATATCAACAACCGATATATCAAACTATGTAGCCCATCGTTGGAATAGCATACTTGAAATAGGTGGTGAAACGTACATTATCGCATTAGACATCTCAAAAGCATTTGATCGAATATGGGATGTCATATGATCAAAAAGCTCGTTATGTACGAATTTCACGCAGCAGTCATAAAGCTGGTTTCTCCCCGACCGATATATTGGTGTATTGATGACTTCTCTTTGTCTCTTAATTAACGCTGGTGTACCTCTAGGCTCACTCTATTTTTAATTTATACCAGCAAACTTTTGAATTCAAGGTCCAACCCTATTTTCTTATTTGACGACCGTACTATATTGGTGTTATCAATTTTAACAAATATTATAGTAATAAAATCCCGACCCTTTTCTGCAAACAATGTTAATATTATCGATAAAGTTTAATTAATTTTTGTTTTTTTACAGAAAATAATATCACATACTAGTTCTGAACAAACAGAAAGTTCCCCACAAGAAAGCTTAATAAATGAAATTAAAACTAAAATTCGAGTAAAAATCGAGATGGTTGAAACAGCTATAGTGGAACATATTAACACCGAAATATGTGAGGTAAACATATTTTTGTTGTTATTTTTATTCAGACACTCAACAACTAATTTTTGTAACAATCTAAATTTTAAACTTATATTTTGGTAACTAACACTTTATCTTTCTTTATTTTTTTAAGTTCAAAATTGAAACAATAAATTCAACATTATCAAGTGACAAGTGCATTGAAGATACAATTTGTAAGGAAGAAGTAATTTTGCCTGATGGAGGCATTTAAATTAATATTTTAAAACCAAAGTGCAACTGTTTTTATAAGTATAAGTTTTGCAAACCGTAGAATGTTTAAATCGGAGCTAACTTTTAAATTTTGTTTTAGGGCAATCTTATTTTAAAATTTTTGTACATGTTTATTTAAATATTTTGAAAATAAAGAAAATTTTGTTGTGCAAATTGAAATCATGTATGTACTTGTATGTCCATGATGTATGTACTTGAAAATAAAATAAAAATACGACGTTTGGTAAACAAAATAGATTTAAACATTTACCAGTAAAACAATTTTAAAAAAATGCATGAAATGTGCATTAATTGTGCATGACACAAATTGTCTGTGCAAAAAATTGTGCATAACACATGTCATGCACACGATGTCCACCATACTGTGAACATGTCGTAAAATGCCTTAGTACATATATGGGCACACATTTCATAGTCATGTTCACTACAAGTGCATCGTCGGATTTTTATAAAACCTGCCATAAATCGACAAAGCCTCTTTTTTCCACCAAGCAATACGGTTGATTGGTAATACCGAACTAACGGACCAGATTGATTCACTCCAGCACAGAAGAAATGTGGCTGAATTGTCAATCTACTATAAATATAACTTTAGCGAATTCTCCTCTAAGGAAATTCAAAATATCCTTCCATCGTGTGCGCAGTATAATCGACAAACAAGAGCTGCCGAGTTATCCCATCCATTTGTTGTACAAATACCTCGTTGTAGAACTGTGTCCTTCCAGAACGACTATTTTAATAGAGTGGCCAAATTGTGGAACTCAATGCCTCCCTCTGTATTTCCCGATGTATTTTCCCCTCAGGCATTTAAAGAAAATCAATCAAATCATTCAAAACAATTAGTTATCCCTATATCCCCATTCCTTCCATTTTCCTCATCTCCTTCCTTTATAGTTGACATGGTATCTTCGGATATTCAAAGAGTCTAAATAATGAATATTTCATATTTAGTGTGCTAAACATGTCTAACTAATTAATAAAAAAAATGCTATGCTCCTATATGAAAATAAAGCTTCAAAAAAATCTTCAAAACTTAAGACTGTGAATCAGAACTTAGTTTTAAATCATTTTTATGCATTTAGTCTTCACAAACAACATGGTGTCAAACTAACTGTGGAAGATCTTAGTCTGTTCCCAACCCTTGCCTGAATAAACGGAAAAAACAACAATTGCATATATTTTTTCAGTTATTTCTGTTGCTTCAGGTAAATCGAACGCGCATTCTGTTTTAATGAAATAATTCTAACGTTCCGTTTAGGTTCTTCTACATTTGTAATGGTTCTTGTGATACAGATAGAGTGAATGGTTAGAAAAACTAAAGAGTATAATAAAAATGGAATAAACGCAAAACAACTCTGGGAACATTCGGGATGAATAAATAAAACCAACCTAAGACCGTAAACGAAAATCTCTAAATTTAAAATAGCACTCCCAAAGTAACGATTAACAAAAATAACGGCTTACCAAAAAGAAATGTCAATTTTTGATAATTGTTTTTGTTGTTTAGTGAAAATGGAACAAAACCTAAAGACGAAGTAAAGAGGAAGTAAAAGTCGATTTAGGACCAGATACCATCCAAAATGTATGTTTTTTCCTTTAAATAATGATCTGAGTTAGACCATTACTTTTAATTAAAATTTAGTTATCAGGAATGGGATTTGTTATAATTAACATTAAAAAAGAAAGGAATGAGAATGATGTTGAAGTAAATATAGCTGCTGAAGTTCAACAAAATGAATCGGTACAGCAGAATAGCAAAATAAAATTTGTAAGTACAATGAACATAACAAATTTTAAATGCCCTGAATTCATAAATTTAAACAGAACAAAAAAATAGCACATCTTAAGTTAAAATTTCCGTTTAAGTTTTTCAAAATATTTTTCTAGTTACAAATAATTTATTTTTTATAATATAAGGAAACCTAAAAGTTAAATTAATTCCCTTAATTCTTGGAAGCAAACCAAAACAAAATTTTACTAGACGATTGTAATGCTGTATTTAATATCTTTTATTTCATCCAATAGGAAATTAAGTCTTGCTCTCCGATTGCTGAAGAAAATTATGATTGCAAACCTAGTAAGAAAGAGTTTTTGGATGCAGAGTCTTCAAAAATTCAAACAGACGAAAAACCGTATAAATGCTCAAAATGCCCAAAGCTGTTTAAGTTTAAGAGAAATTTGATTTTACACAATCGCACCCACGGCAAAATTAAGTACAAGGTAAGATTTTTTATTAGATCGATTATAATTATTTGCAACGATATTTATAAATTCGTCTGTAAAGGTAAAATTTGATCAGGGATAGAGTATGAGAGGGATCGTTGTCTAAACGCTACACACAGATGGCATGTGACGTCTACGCTATAAAATGCAGAATACAATAAAACCCCCTACCCTTCAATCTCCCTTCAATCGCAAATCACACATTAAAACGCCATGATAGGGTGAAATATCTTGGTATTTGGAGGAGTTTTTTGTGAGCAATTATTTAATAATCTTGGTATTATTCTCGACAAGCGATTCAACTGGGCTGCTCATGTTGAGATGAAATGCGCAAACGCAACTCGAGCTTTGTGACAGTTCAAAACGGCTTTTGGCGGCAAATGGTATAAAGCATTTGTCAGCTATGAGCTTTTTGTATGATTCTAGAGAACATTTGTTGTGTATGCGATTCAAAAACTGGAGTCGGTATAAACGTTTGGCTGCTTATGTATTACAAGTGCTTTTACGAAAACGCCTACAGCGAGTCTGCAGTTCTGCTTCACCTTCATGAACTCGTAAAACTGGAGGTTCTTAAGACTACCACAAGGTTCGAGTTTCTTGGAACTACCGAAGACTAGGAAAAGCCATCAAATGATTTGTTCATGCCCACCGATAGCACAATTACCTCTAGCTGCATTCCGAAGGCAGTATCGAGTTGTAATTCCAAGACTATAGGACCGGTCTGTAGTTAACATGCTATCAGGCTGTGCGACGAACACGTTCGATCTACACATATCGATCACGGACTGAAAATGGTGCAGTAGCGGCTCATAGTTCCTCAACCAACGATTCGTTCATCGAAAGGCTTCGTTTATGAAAGGCACCGGCTTTTTGTGAAGTCTAGTCGGTCAAACTGAAAACTAATAGTAGGATTGCTCACTACTTCACGTGAATAAACACATGATGAGGCTGGGAGTAGAAAATAATCCAACATGCGGTTTTTGTTTTCCAGTGAATGAAACTGTTCTGCACATTATGGATCCTCTCTCTCTCTCTGGCGTTTACATCCCATGGAGGGATTTTGCCGTCTGTGCCACCAGCTTCCAATCATCTCGTTCCATGACCAGTTGACCCCAGTTTCGACATCCTATATCACGAAGGTCTTGGATGATGTCATCACGCCAGCGTTGTCTAGGTCTTCCTCTTCGACGAACACCAGCTGGTTGTTGTTGGGACGCTTTTTTTATCATTCTTTCTAATGGAGCCCTTTCTACATGACCAAACCATCTGATCCGGTTAGATTTAATGAATCCGATTACATCGCAGCCTCCAAGAAGCTGTCTGATTTCGTGATTCATTCGGATTCTATACTGATTTTCAGCAACTTTACATGGACCATAAATTGTTCGTATGACCTTCCTCTCGAATGTTGATAAAATTCTACAATCGGAGGAAGTCAGTGTCCAGCTTTCACTTCCAAATGTAAGCACAGGTCGAATTAATGTTTTGTAAAGTGTGAGTTTACACGACCGCGAAAGATGTTTTGATCGCAGAAGTTTTGAGTATGCGTAGAAAACTCTGTATGCGGCAGAGACACGGGCTTTGATATCTGCCTGCATGTCATTTGACGATGTTATTACAGACCCGAGGTATTTGAAGTTTTCCACGCGTTCCACTTCGTAGTCGCCAGTATCCAGTTTTCCGGGAGGTATGTTCTTAGATGTTGTTAGCACTTTAGTCTTGCCGGTGTTGATGCATAATCCAAGTCGTTTAGCATTTCTTTCAAGCTGAGAGAGACTATCTTTAATATCGCTCGTTCTACGTCCGAGAAGCACAATATCATCTGCGTAGCCAAGAACTTGACTAGATTTATTATATATGCAGTTTTGCGTCTCAATCCGGCTTTTTCTTATCGCGTACTCTAGCGCCAAATTAAACAGTACAGGCGCGAGTGCATCACCTTGTCGAACACCTGATGTTATATCGAAAGGATCAGAAACTCACCCTTCGATTACTATTCTACAATTTGATCCCGATGTTGTGAGTTTGCACAGAGAAACAAGTTTCTCTGGGATACCAAGGCATATGAGTGCGGACCAGAGGTTGTCGCGGATGATACTATCATATGCTTGCCTGAAATCAACGTAGAGCTGGTGAATGCTGATGTTGTACTCCCAACATTTTTCCAGAATCATCCTTAATGTAAAACATTGATCTGTGGTTGAGCGGTTGGGACGAAAACCACACTGATAGTCACCGATGATAGATTCGGCGAACGGGATGAGTCGAGCAAGTACAACATTAGCTAGTATTTTATATGCAGTGTTCAACAGTGCGATGCCACGATAATTTTCACACTTTAGACGGTCACCTTTCTTATGTAGCGGAACAATGAGAGCTGTTTTCCATCCAGCAGGTAGTTCTTCTTGGTCCCAGATTGCAAGAATCAGATCGTATATACGTGAGACCAGAGCTGCTCCTCCATTTTTCAAAAGTTCAGCGGGAATTCCATCGAAACCTGGTGATTTGCCATTTTTCAGTTTTTTAATTGCAGCTTCCACTTCCTCTATTGCTGGGTAAGGGACAAAAATCTCCTCAGTTGATGGAGCAATTGCTCGAATAGGATGAACTTCATTCGTCCTATTCAATAGGTCTTGAAAGTGGGATCGCCACACTGCCAGCACATCACGTTCACTTGTTGTAAGTTCATTATTTTCATTTTTGATGGCTGTAGATCTTGGGTGGAAATCTTTTGTCAGATTCCTTGCATTGGCAAAGCACTCTTTTGAATTTCCGCTGGCCGCATGTTGGTTGATGTCTTCAATGCAGCTCTTCATGTGTTCGCGTTTCTTTTTACGTAGAAGTTTTGCAGAGACTTTCCTGGCGCATAGATAATCAGATTGGGAGCTTCGGGTGTTCCTTGTTAACCATTTTTCTCGCAGTTTTTGTTTATGTTCAACGGATTGGCGGCACTCGTCGTCGAACCATTCGTTGTGTGATTTCGGTGGCCGCTTTCCGATTGTAGTTTGTGCTGCGGCTATAATGGTTGATTGAAGCGTTTGCCATTCTTCTTGTATGTTAAATGGCATCTCAGAAGAGATGTCATGCTCTTCTATGCTTTGCGTTACAATTTCCTGATATCTGTTCAGCGTTTCCGGATGTTTAAATGCATCGACGTTCCAGCGCACGGTCTTTTTTGCTTGTCTATTAAATGTAGATGATAATTTGCACTTGTATTTAAAGATGACAAGCATATGATCAGTGTCCATATCAGCACCTCTGTATGATCGAACGTCAGTTACACTTGTGGAGTGTCTCTTAGAAATCATGACGTGATCGATTTGATTTTCCGTTCTTCCGTCATTTGATTTCCACGTTGCCTTGTGGATTCTCTTGTGAGGGAAGAAAGTGCTGGAAATTACTAGATCATACATCATAGCCAGCTCGGCTGCGCGAAAACCGTTATTGTTGCTGGTATGATGCAAGCTGTTAGGGCCGATATGTGTTTTAAGTTCTGCAATCCTACCGATTTGAGCATTAAAGTCACCTACCACGATTTTTATATCGTGCCGCGGGATTTTATTGATGACTTCTTCGAGTTCTAGGAAGAACAGGTCTTTAATATCATCTGCTTTATCTTCAGTAGGTGCATGAACATTGACGATCGTTACATTGAATTTTTGCGTGCGGATTCTCAGTGTGCATAACCGCATATTAATTGGGCAGAAGTCGATAACATGCTGATTCACGCGACGGTGTATAAGAAAGCCAACTCCAAATTCTCCTCCGTTTTGATGACCGCAATAATAAAGAGGATCATTATGGATCCCATGTGGCATAATGTTTTTCAGTCTCAAAAATTTTAAAGTGTTTAATTTGAGAACAGGGTGGTCCGAAAGTTTTCTGGAAATCTAAATTCTGTGTAACTTAGAAAACAATATGCAAGAGAACCCCATATCAACAATTTTATGTGTATTAAAAAGGTAATTTACTGGTCAATAGAGAAAAAATGTAACAGTAAATTTTTGGACTACATTGTTAAAAATATTATGAAATCAAATTTTTAAAGATAGCGTTGGTGCCGTACGCTCACACTCGTCTGATGTAATTCTAATAATTGAATAATTGTTGTGGTTTATTAGTAACTTTCCGCTATAATATAAATTAACTTTGATATTTTATTTTTTGCAGTCCTGTTATATTTGTAATAAAGCGTGTATGGGAAGAACTGCATTACGAACACATATGAATGTTCATACACGTGGAATGTTGTATAAATGCACCGAATGTAATGAAGAGTTTCCACAAAGAAGTAGTTTTATCTGGCATTTAAAAATACATACAAAACAACGAGTAAAGGTAAGATTTCATAAAAGTTCATTTTTAAATAAAAATAGTTTTGAGTTATTTTTGTTATAACTTTCAAATTTAAAATTTTTCTGCCGAACTACAATTTTCTATGTAATCGTCATAGAAATGATGGTTCGTTGTTAAAATTAGTCTCATAGTTTTCTGAAATAAAAGATAATTTCTCTTTCTCAAATCGGTATAAATGGAAAAATTTAAAGGAGTTGAATTAAATGAAAAAGAAACCGGTATAGATAGAGTTATACTATCATTTAACAGAACATCGCTATCCCGGTTGACTAAACCGTCATCATTGAACCATTAGTTAAATTGTGTGTTGGTAATTGGTATACATATGGCATAAGAGTTTAATCATCGCAATATATTTGTTCACATATTGAAATAATTTGTTCAATGAGATTTTCTAAATTATAATTTAGGATCAGTTATCACGTTTCACATGATTGTATCACAGCTTGTTTCGAGTTTTTTCGTATTGATGATCTCTAAAATTGATTTAAGTAAAAAAACTATTAGGGTTTCGTTTAGGAAAAACGAAAACCTATTGGAGAGACTACTGCGTTTGTCTATCATCTATCATCGATTATATCGTAATCTTTAGATTCTACAGACCTGAAATTCCATAAATGCAATACTAGGTAATACGTATTTCTCAGTACTTCTTACTTCTCACGAGATGAAATTGGTTTTACCTGAGCCAGTAAACTTATTGCGTCATACCGGAGCTGTAGTAGTGACCTATCTTTTGCGGCCATTTAGATTGCTAAAAATCCAGCTAGCGACTTGTTCCTTAACCATGTGACGCACTGTTCTCTTTAATGATTAAAGTCCAGATATAGAGTTATATTAACAATTGCTTTTTCAGGCAAGCAATATTGTGACATTTACAAGCAATATTGTATAACTAAGATTGAGCCAGAACCCCTAAGATGTCATTTTGGCTATTGATAACCCACTGATATTGTTAGTAGCATGCGACTTCCCACGCTAACTCATATGTCAATAGCAGACACTGGAGTACGCGCGATTGACACACCCGTAGATCAAAAATTGACATGCTACCTTCGGATATTCAAAGACGTTATTTTATCCTTTATTAGAATTCACACTAACTTTGAATTGAAAAAATTGGTCCCAAACATGGCCGACCGCAATTTGAAAAAAAAAAAAAATTCACAATGATAAAATTTTCTGTGAAAAATAAAATTAAGTTATTTTTTGTATGTCTATGTATGATATATGTATAATTGTATATACAGATATATACAGACTAGACGTTTGAAAAAGTAGCTTTTAAGAACAGATGCCAAAATATAAAATACAAAACACTTATAAATTCTAATCTTACTTTTACAGAAACCCGTATTCAAACAACTTGACGAATGTAAAATCTGCAATAAAAAGTTTGCATATGCCAATTATGTGGAACAGCATATGAGACTGCATACCGGAGAAAAACCATATGAATGTACCGAATGCCATCGAAAATTTACGTTTAAAAATCGTTTATACATACATATGAAAAGCCACGACCCGGTAAGTCAAGAGTTAAACTCTTAGAATTATAATTTTTTTTTTATTAAATGTTGTCCAACGATTTAAATTTTTCTAAACTTTTATTAGTTAGTCATACACTGATGGTTGCCTGGATTTGTCGGCGGACTTGGAGTGTCGCTGAATTACGATAAAAAAATATGCCTTTAGTCCTGGATTATTGGCAACCGAATTTTAGTTCTGATCGTTTTGGGAAAATTTGCCTACTATTTTATTTGTATTTCCTCCATTCTATATCATGTAGTATTGGTCTAAGTCATGTTTTATTATGTGATAGGATATAGTGATTTAAATGGATAACTATTCTTTTTGAAAAAAAATAAAAATTCAAAAATAAGGTTTGCGTCCTTCAACAGCTTAAAAGGCATTTAGCCATATGACCTAGGTTTTAAACTCTTAAAAGGTTCTTGCGTGTTGTTGGGGCGCATATTGTAAAAGGATTTGAGGATTTTTGCTTTGCGAACCAGGTTCGGCATATATTAAAATGATAAACGGATTTCACCAGTTGACGGAGCACGAATCTGTTAAAAAATTTGAAAGAATAGCGAACTATGCACGATCGGATCGTTCTATAATCTATACTAACGTAAAACTGCTCATTGTTACGACCCGTCATAAATCCGTCATAAATTAACCAATTTTTGATCCGCAGACTAGATCCGGCATAGATCCTAGACAAACTGCGCGTACCTCACTACCTGTTACGTATAATAGCCAGTTACTTCCCTGGAAGACATCTGGTCTATGATACCGAAGCAGGTTCTAAGAAGTACAATATAACAGGAGGAGTAGCCAAAGATCGGTCCTTGGACCACTGTTATGGAACATCATCTACGATGGTGTTCTCAGAGTACGTGTCCCAGAACAAACAACGATTATCGGTTATGCAGATGACATTGCCATAGTTGTTGTAGCTAAGAACCTCACGAACATTACAAGCAACTGTTATCAGACCATAACCAGCTTTAGAGCATGGCCGAGTAATACAGGACTGTAGTTGGTCGATCACAAATTGGAAGTCGTTCTAATGAGTATTAGAAAAGTGGTGGAACGTATCGATATCCAGGTTGGTGGACGGGCCATAAAATCTGGCCAGCACTTGAAGCATCTTGGAATCGTTCTAGACCACAGACTCAATTTTAAAGACGACCTGTTTTACGCTGGTGACAAAGCCAAACGGGTGATGGCTTTTCTTGCAAGACTTATTCCAAACATTGACGGCCCTAGACAACCGATTGTAGTACATTTCATATATGACAACCATTTGATTATTAAAAATAGATGAAGCTCACACACAATTTTGAAGATGATTAAGCTCACCATACGATCAGAATGCTTTTCGGTAGCGTGAGCACATCAAATTGATGTATGCGGCACCCATATGGGCCTCAGCGGTGAAAACGCCATCTTATGTTAGACTCAAAACGGCATATATAGACTGACATCGTTACGCATTTGTTGTGATTTTCCCACGGTGTCTGATGAGGCTGTAAATGTTATTGCGAGTATCTGCGTATAGTAACACAATCTGCGTATAGTAACACAAAATAATAATGACTGACAAACACGCGAAGACTTTATCATAGACAGTCATATAGAATGGCTTGAAAAGTAGGAAGCTTCCACCAACGGACGATGGACCTTTGTGATGATCCCTGACGTAATTTATGGACAAAAATGAAACACGGTGACATCAATCATCATGTGACACAGATGATTTCAGGCCATGTATATTTCCGTGTGTACTTATACAAGCATAATCACGTAACGGACCTGAAATATCTCTACTGTGAGGGTAAGGCCGAGAACGCTGAGCACGTGCTAATCGAATGCGGAAGGTTTGCAAACGCACGAAGACTTATTGAGCAGCATATGGGAGAGTCAATAACACCCCATAGCCGCATGCATTTATGCTGAGCTGAAAAGACAACTGGGACATAGCGAATGAGATCATCACAAGTATGATGAAACGACTGAGACAAGACGAACGAAGAGCAGCTATGCTCAACACTACGCAGCAAAACCACGACAACACAACATCATAATCGAGAGAGCACTACACTCAACCCCTGCCCTGCGAAAGAGTGCATTAACTGGTGGTACCGCAGGGATACAACAGGACCGCACTAGCAAGGGAGATGTTTTACCCGGTAAAAATCCGCGTATATCACTTGGAAAGTTTTCTTCGTGTTTTTGAAACTTTTCATCTTCCTACGAAAAACGAAAAAAAATATACTGCCAGCTAAAAGTAGTCTAAATAGCTTTAGGAGGTCTTGAAACGTAAAGATATCATAAATATTCCGATTTCGAAAATCTACCAAAAAACAATAACTTCCCATATCGTTAATTAATTAATTTACCGTATGGTGGCGCTTAGGGTTTTATCGATGTTCAGTTGGTTCATGTCAGAAGTAAATTAATTGATTGTTTATGTTTGTAGAGATAAATTAATTAATTAAAGTCCGCGGACAAATCCAGAGCTCTACAATTTTAACTCCACAAAGGTTTTGTGAATGAAAACATTTGAATTTATCATAAAAACTTCTTTAATATAATCCACAACATCGACAAACCATAAACGTGTGCTAATAACAACATGTATCATGATTGTTTGTTACTAACCAAAAAAAAGTAAGAATTGTCTACTTACATATATATCATAGTACAACGCAATTCGTGGGCGCAATTTTTTGTTATGTGGACGCAATTTTTTACTCAATCCTATCATTATTTATTCGTCATGTTTGCCCATTTTATAACAATTTTAAGATTTCTTTTCATTCATAGGCAACAACCTTCAAAGAGAAAGTGAAAAAGCTTAGCAAATGTGAAATATGCAATAAAACCGTTTGTTCTAGTTACTTGGTCATGCATTTGAGGATTCACGCAGACGAAAAACCTTTTGAATGTGCTGAATGTCGTATGAGATTTATATGTAAACAAAGTTTGGATAAACATATGATAGTTCATGAAAAGGAAAGAGTGAAGGAGGTAACGTGTTAAATTAATTATGATTGTTTTTTATATTATATAATGTTGAATTGTTTTGGATAAGCTATTATTCGTTTGGAATTTTTATAATTATTGTGATATCTGCTACATTTAGTTACCTCAAATTTTAATCATAATCTTATTAGTTACTTCTGTCGAACAAAATAGTAGCAGTAACATATCAACCAAAATTCACTATATTAAACCATATAACTCCAAAGATGAACATGATCGAAAGATAAAACTGCTTGACGATCATACATATATGAACAACCAACTGTATCTAAATTATTCAATAGCACTTGCTTTTCTAAATCATCGATTTATGTTTCTCCTTGAAATAAATCTGTCACATTCAAACATTGACAAGCATTGAGCTAAATTTACAAATTAAATTCAATGTATTATTGCTATACAACTTCTCGTTAACTTTAATGCGAAGATCTTTTTGAAGAACTGTTACCTTCACCTTTTCGAACACAATTTCTTACATCCAATTCATGATCATCCAATTCTTCATTCCCATTACATGATTTCAATATTCAATAACATCCGAATGAAAAAACGAAAACCCAAATTTAATTATTTTTTGTGTAAAAATAAGATCTTCTAATGTACGTTCAGACTAAGAAACATGTATAAGTGCAATAATTCAATTAACAAATTTCTAAACATTCTACCATCCAACATCCATCAATCCATCTAAATTCTTTTTCGCTCAAACATTTGTATACAACATTTATTGTATGCTCAGACAATTTGTATGAACTCAGACAAAAACAATCAAAGCCATACATGCAAACACGTTTCAAAAATTTATTGATTGCATAATTAACTCATGAATTTTATACATTTATAAAAAGTCTTGTACCACCGATGCATTTCTCTCGATGAAGATGATTTTGGAAAAATGTCGAGAGTTCAACAAACCTGTGTACCAACTCTTCATTGATTTCAAGCAGGCCTACGACTCTCTCGGACGAGAGATTCTATGGTCTGCTCTGGTGTCAATGAGAATTCCTGGTAAACTGGTATCACTATGCAAAATGACAGTACAGAACTCTCAATGCTGTGTACGAGAATAAATATCAAAGTTTTTTAAAGTCGACTCCGGTTGAAGACAAGGTGATGCCATCTCTCATATACTTTTTAATTTAGCCTTGGAATATGTGTGCCGTCAAAAGAAACTACCGACTATCAACAATATCTTGTCAATAAACTCAGTACAGATGATCGCTGACGATGTTGTCATCCTCGGCCGAAGTGGAGCTGTTATGAGCGAGACTTTCAAGTCGCTTGAGAGTGGTGTTAGAAAAATTGGTCTGCAAATTAACTACAATAAAACCAAACATATGAATGTTTCAAGAGAGGCTGAGAAGAAAAATTTAATGTGCGGCGATGAACGAATTGAGGGAGTTGAATCTTTTAAATATTTGAGATCAATGCTTGACTCAAACAACAGCATACTTACAGATATAAAAGCTCGAATCGCTGCAGGTAATCGAACTTTCTACTCAATTAAAGCTCTCCTTGGATCACCGTATGTATCAACTAACACCAAGCTCAAGTTATACAAGACGTTGATTAGACCGGTTGTGATGCATGGGTCACAAACGTGAAACCCTTACACAAAATGACGAATCGCATTTATCTGTATTTGAGCGAAAAATCATACGCTACATTTTTGATCCACTTAAGACAGACGATAGAGAGTATAGAGCCCAGTATAACTCTGAGATCAGAGACCCTCTTGAGGGTCCTGATATCATAGGTTGTATCCGTTCTAATAGGATTGCTTAGTTTGGGCATGTTCTACGAGCCGATTCGCAGTCTGGAATGATTAGAAAAATGTACGTTAGTACCGCAGGGCGACCGCTAGGTAGACCACTACTACAATGGGAGACCGACGTAAAATACGACCTTAAAAAAACGGCTACCATGGTAATTATGTCGCTGTTGCGAATGACCGTGGTGAATATCCAAAGCTGAATAGCTGGGCAACGCTACATGGAGCATGAACGCCGATTAAAAAAAAAGTCTTATAAGCTTGTTTTGACTCTACCGAATTAGAATAACAAATCAATTTATGGCTTTTCTTCAGGTATTGAAGATTCTTGTTTTAGAGTAGAAATTGAAATAGGCCGTTACAACTTAAGCGCATGTCGGGGTCAGTTTTTGATTTTTGTTAATTTGTAATTGTAATTTACAAACTCAAACCTTAGTTAGTCTATCGCCGTTTTCAATTCGATAGGTTGAAAATAAATTCATTTAGTATAAAAAATAGTGTAAGTGTTACCCGTCATCATAATTTTAATAAATAAATAAATAATGACAAAAATATAATCGCGTAAACACATTCCCGATTCCTTTCCTATTATTAGCATTAGAACTTTTTGCTCCTTTTACTCCTCTAGTGTTATATGAATAATAATTTCATTTTTTTTTTGTTTTATTTCTTTACATATAAAACGCAGTACTGTCCAATTTGTAACAAGGAGTATGCGCTTAAAGTTTCATTGAAAGATCATATGAAGATTCATACACGGGAGAACTTGTTAAAATGTTCTGAATGCGATAAAGAATTTACAAAAAAAGATGATTTAAACTCGCATTTTAAAACTCATACCAAATCATTAAAGGTAAGACTATATAAAAATATATTTACTAATTTACTAATTCAATAAAAATAAAGTTTGAAAGTCAAAAATAATTAAAATTCGCATTAAACTTTTATAATTCAAATCTATGCTTTGAATTTAATTTATCAACAATAATTTGAATAAATAATTATTACACCCAGTAAAAGTGTTATACCAGATTTACTAGTAACATATTATTAACGCGTTATAGTAACAAGACCAAAACAAAATGTCCCACCTCGGCTTGTATAACATGTATAGGGTTTGTCTGGTAAGACGTGTCTTTAGTGTGTCTGGTCAGACATGTCTTTAGTTTGTCTTGGTAAACCTAAATCGTGTAACCACCTTGGTATAGAAATTGGAATTTTTGTAAATAAAATACATTTTAATAATTTTGTTTAAGTTTTTTATTATCTGTAATAAAATAAATAAATATAAATATAAAAAATTTCTTAAATATATATTTAGAATAATACTGCAGTTATTAATTACCATATATCAATCTAAAAAATACAATGGAGTTAAGCTAAAAGAATAACATATATAATGTTTTTAATTTTAAAATTTGAGTATTTACTTATATATAAATATAGGTACTTACGATTACAATTCCCTTAATTATATTTAAAAAATTTAAATATGATTAATAACTTTAATTATAAATTCACGTTACTAAAATTAAATGGTCGACATATATACATAAAACGTAAAAACACTATTGTTTAAACCTAATGTAAATTGTTCTCATATAATAGTTTCAATCTTTTTCGTATGTGCGTATAAGCAGTGGCAGTATAAGAGATATATGCCTTTCTCACTTCCACTAACGCACTCTTATGAATGATAACAAACTAAAGACGTGTTATACTAGTGACAAAAAATTTAGTGGGCAGTTTTTTAGTAGTATCTGCATTTTAGACAAGGCAAAAAAACAATTACCAAATATTGGTTTTGCTAATGTCATTGTCTGTGATAGTGGACCGGCATTTAATTTTATAATGTTTGAAAGAAAAGATTGAAAAGATTACCACAATGTCACCAAGAAATATCGATATTTATTTAGACAACCAAACTGCATTAGAATCACTAATGCAGTTTGGTTGTCTAAATAAATATCGATATTTCTTGGTGACATTGTGGTAATCTTTTCAATCTTTTCTTTCAAACATTATAAAATTAAATGCCGGTCCACTATCACAGACAATGACATTAGCAAAACCAATATTTGGTAATTGTTTTTCGCCTTGTCTAAAACATTCCGTGCATCGGTTTTATACAGTAAATAAATATCACACCATTTCCCTAAGTCGCCCTTACCCTCGGCCTACGGCCTCGTGCTTTTATCAATGTACTTGCTTTCGAAATTTTTGGCCAAAAATTATTTCGAATTGTCACCGCCCTTGGGAAATTACAACTGATAATTTTTAAAATTATTCAAGCTGTGTTTTGTATGAAATCCTATATAATTTTTTTTGAATTTATTCTCTTATCCCCCTTTTCCAGCACCATTGCGGCAAATGCCGGAACAAACAAATCGCTCAATATCTTATTTGATATTAATAGTCTATATAGGCCCTACACGGATGATTAAAACGTCGATAAAGCAGTGTTGACAGTAAACTAATTTACGCCACCATCTGAAAGTTTGATTATGAACCATCCACATTTAACATTTAATTCGCAATTAAAAAATATTAAGGCCTTCAATCGAGAGAAAAACTATCCTATCTCTCAAGTTGGACCATTATAGACACACTGTACAAAATTTCATCAAGATTGGTAACGTTTTTGCGGAGTTCATCGTGGACAAACATCGTGACACGTGATTTTTATATATATAAGACTAAATAACTTCCCTTATCTTTTTGTAGTTATAAAAAATTAAAAAAAAAATTTTACGACAACAAAACCTGTAGCCTGATTCTCTAAAAAACAAGATAAATTACAATGTGTAAACTTGATATTTTTTACCATAAATTAATAGACCAGAGCCAAACCGACATTAAATACCGGAATTCGTGAAAAATTCTTAGCAGTATTTGGATGGTCGGAAAATTTAGAGAAAGTCATAAGTAAATTAAGAAAAATCAACTTAACTCGGCAAAAGTTCCACAAAGAGGGGGGGGGGATAGCTAAATGTTAGTTTTGTTTTTTTTACGATTTGTGGCTAAATTATCCATCCTATCGAAAAAAAACTAAAACTTTTGCAGCGATCATATTTCAACATAACCTCAAATTATCGAGAAGAACACTCTAACAACCGTTTTTTTTGTCTTTTATTTTTATCTACCGCAAAAACAATTTGTTTATTATAAAACTTGGTGAAAACGTTCATTCTTGTGTTTAAAGTAACTCCTAAATAACGTAATGTTTTCAAATCAAAAATATGAAGGGGCTGAAATCTCACAGCTCTGAGATATCAAGACTTCGGTCTGAGTTAAGGATTTTGATATAGTTTTCTTCAAAAAACTTTTACAGGACATGGTTTTTAGTTTTGGGCAGCGATGTATATCAAACATAACTCTTTGTTAAAGTACAAGTATGGTTTTATCTCTGTTTAGAAATTTATTACATAACTAATACGAAACATCAATACGTTGCCGGAAAATTATAACAGATCATAAATTAACATAAATTAGTGAAAAGATGATACACTCAGCAAACTGCTCAAAAACCTCTCCATTTAGCGTTTCGAGAAAATATTACAAAATCACAAATTCATATTTCTTTCAAAATTCCAAAAATATTGTAAAAATTAAATAAAATCAAACTTTTTTCAAAATTCTAAAAATATTCCAAAAATTATTACAAAATCAAAGATTAAAACTTTTTTCAAAAATTCTGAAAATATTGCAAAAATTATACAAAATCAAAAATTGAAACTTTTTTCAAAATTCCAAAAATATTCCAAAAATTAGAATAAAATCAAATATTTAAACTTTTTCTAAATTCTAATAATATTCCGAAAATTCTTAAAAATTCAAAGATTGAAATTTTTTTCAAAATTCTAAAAATATATATAAAATTAAAAAAATTTTTTTTTTTTCAAAATTCCAAAAATTGGAATAAAATCAAATATTTAAACTTTTTCTAAATTCTAATAATATTCCAAAAATTCTTAAAAATTCAAAAATTCAAACTTTTTCCAAAACTCTAAAAATATTGCAAAAATTATAACATCAAAAATTGAAACTTTTTCCAAAATTATAAAAATTATAATAAAATGAAAAATTTAAAAATTTTCAAAATTCTAAAAATATTCCAAAAATTCTTACAAAATCAAAAATTGAAACTTTTTCAAAATTCCAAAAATATTGTAAAAGTTATAATAAAATCAAACTTTTTTCAACATTCTAAAAATATTCCAAAAATTATTACAAAATCAAAAATTGAAACTTTTTTCTAAATTCCAAAAATTATAATAAAATCAAAAATTTAACATTTTTCGAGTTTCCAAAAATATTCCAAAAATTCTTACAAAATCAAAAATTAAAACTTTTTCCAAAATTCCAAAAATATTTCAAAAACTATAACAGATTAAAAAATTTCCATGTCCAATTTCATTTTCAATTACATTTACGTCATAAAAACAGCTGTATGTTTTTTCCCTACATTTTTTTTGGGTAAAAAAATAAATAAAAATCTTTCTTTTGACATACTTGACATCATTTTTTTGACAAAGTTATAATGCCATAGTTCTCAATAATAATAATAAAATTTTAACAAAATTTTAATTTAATTTTTTTCCAAAAAATTGGGGTAAAAAAATAAATAAAAATTTTTCTTTTGACACACTTAACAATATTTTTTTGACAAACTTATAATGCAATAATCTAGATTTTGGTCTCACATACCAATCCCGACCATCAAGATTTCTCCAAATTCAATGTTCCTACTCGTAATCACTTAAAATAAACGTTTTTTAAGCAAAAAATATGCATATTTCCTTGTTTTGACACACTTGACGATTTTTTTGACACACTACTGGTACAGTTATCGAACACATCGTCCTTTCGGCTCTTCCCATTGAGTAAACCTATTTTTAGAAAAAAAAAATTTTCAAATCCGTCCAGCGGTTTTCTAGATTTCGTCGGTTGTGACGGCCGGCCGGCCGGCATACAGACATACATTTTTTTTTTTGCTTATTTAGAATCGGTAGGTCCTAAAACGTCGAGAAATGCCAAAAAAAGTGGGGGTAAGAATTTCACTTTGAGCTCATGAATGTAATACTTAGGTCTTTCAAACCGAAGTAATATTTATTTTTCGATTTTATACGAAATAAAAAAAAACCTAAGCTTCAATCATGAAACGTGAACGGGAACAACCCAAAAATTTTGTTTTCAAATTGTGGGGATTGGTAGTACAGTTAGTACTCCAACAGAAAGCAATTGTGGAATTTGGCCAACCCTCTTGCTGCCATTGACGTTCACAAAATTGAAATTTTTTCTAGAACGAAAAACGTCTTCATTTTGTAGACAATTTAATTAGTACAAATTTGTTTTTTAAAAATATTAGTTCGTTAGCAATTTTCCCGTTAAAAACGATAAAAATATTTTTAAAAAATTTGATGGTGGTTTTCTCCCTTAATTTGGGGTTTTAAAGTTTAATATCAATTTTGAAATGCATGATATGTTTTTTTTAATTTTATTTTAATTTAGTTTTAAATATGCACTTTCAAATTACTCCGTATCGCGTGATAGAAAGAGTATCGATGTGAGCGCTGGGAGGCGCTGAAGGTTATATCTTGAATTCAAATCCGATACCAAATTATCAAAATTCAAAATGCGGCAAATATTTTTTTATTCGAAAAATATATTCGTAATCTATGTAAAATTCGAAGTCAAAAATGTTATGTCCCAATTTTTCCTACATGATGCTATTTCCGAGAAAAAAATCATAAACTTTTAAAACAACGTGTACTTTTACATTACGTTTTTAGTTGTTTTTCATTAATTTTCCATTACTTTTTCATTACTTTGATAAAAGCTTGAAAGGTGTTTGCGGTCGACCAGCGACAATAAAGTCATACTTATCTCTGACCATGACTGCCAAGTCGTCGGGATAGCCTCCAGTGTTGAAGTAAGAATCATTTGGTTTGATTAGGCGATCATCAGCCACAATTAACCAAAGCGGTGGAGTAGGCACGCCTCCTTGTAGTTTTCCTGCCATTGATTTCCCTGTCTGATAATCTTGCTTGCTAGAGTTGAGAGGGTTTTAAGACATACTAGACGAATGTGATAGTCTAGCACCCTTTCAATTGTTTTAATAGAACAGATGTAAGATTAATTGGTCTGTATCGTTTAGCTTCATTTAGTATTTTACCTGACATACCCAACAACGACTTCAATTTCCCTTCATATCTAAGAAATGTTGGCTGGCTAAAGCTTGCTTTGAACAAGCTCATGAGATATGGAAGGATGAATTTCAGATTCTTTTGTAAAAACACGGCAAATACCAATTCTTCCCAGAGGTTTATATGGATCGAAGGATTTTATAACCCATCTCGCTTGTTCTCGCTCGTTGCTTTGTTAACCCGTCTCGCTTGATCTGCAATACTTTTAGTTGCAAGATCTAAAGGACATACGTCTTTGTCGGCATTATATTCCGTGATCCATTCAGTTGAGCCCGGCAAGTCGGTTTGAAGTAATGTATCTAGGGCCTCAATGCAGCTAGTGGTGTAGGTACTTTTTGGTTTGCAGATTGAGCTTAGGAGGTTTGTGTTATCAGATGGCATCAATTTTTAGACTTGAGTTATAGCAGGAAGGCTATATATCGTATTGCGGATCTCTCTCCAGCTATCTCGTTTAGATTGTACCATTAAGTAGGCACTCAAGCTAATTATTTGTTCTTTTTGCTTTGTTGAAGAGCTTACAAATATTGTTTCTTTACTTTCAGCTTCAATAATTATTTCATGTAAATTGTTTGCTGAAAAGTCAAGCTCAAATGTGGAGTTGATTCTACCCCATTTATTTACATTATTCTAAAGAGATGTTGTGTAAAACTGTTAAGCTCGCAGTTGGTTTTCTTTTAATATTCCATAGTTTAGTCATCATAAATCAATAATAAATTTTGTACCAAAAAAATCACAAATTAAAATGTGTGAATGCAATTGTAATATATAAGTATCATTGTAAAATATTTTCACTGCATCGGTGCGTAATTTCTTTGTTAATTAGAAGATTAGAACAACATTTTATTATTTATTTTCATATCAAACGCAGTCATGTCCAATTTGTGATAAAAAGTATAAGGAAGAAACAACATTGCAACGACATATGAATTTTCATACACGTCAAGTATTGTTTAAATGTGAACAATGTGATCGAGAATTTACACGGGAAGGTAGTATGAGGCAGCATTTTAGGACTCATTTAAAAATAGGAAAGGTAAGATTTTATAAAGTTTTTATATTCTAATTTATTTAAATTAAAATTTCCTCAAACGAAGTCAAAAATACTATCTCAACTATGTAGGTTTCTATTAAGATGTTAGGAACCCATCCTGACGACTACAAATTATTTATCGAGATATTGAGGACAAAATTATTTTTGTATTCAATATTTGCCACAAATAACTACAATAATCGTCTCAAACGAGAGAATGGTGTGAAATAAGCATTTAAAACTTGCAGGCAAGGCAGAATCTTTGTTAATTAATGTATCGCAATTCGTAGTCACAACAAACGCTTTTAGATCCAGATCTCAGTAAGATGCATTCCGTGGGAGGGTCCAAAGGGTCCAAAAGGTCCATATTCTGCTGGGCACTAAGTCTTCGATCTGGAGATAGTGAACAGCTATGTTTTGGTAGAATTAAAATTGATTAAAATTGACGGACCTTCTTCACTCTGGCAACGGTCAATTAAAATCGGTTACAGCTATCGGATCTTGCTGCCAACATATTATTGAATCTTAAATAATCGTCCAGAAAATATTAAACCGTTAAACTATAACGGTTTTATCTCAATTAATTTGAACAGAATCGTGAAAGACATGCACCTGTGTTATTGTTTCCTACAGAAATAGTTCTTTAGTGGCGCAGTAGAATTTTTTCTTAAGAAGGGTGTCAATAAAGCTTACCAGGATTATTTTTTTCTGCCTGAATCGTTTATTTTTAAATGTATTATTTTCAATTTCAAAACCGTATTGACTGACTTTCGGTTAACCGAAACTATGGTAACTATCGTTGTGCTTAAAAAATTTGACCTTACAGAGAGTCGAACCCTTCCTCTTCAGAATCAAAATACTGTTACTTCGACTCAAATCCGGTAAATGGTAGTTAGTTCTAAAGTTGTATCGGTAAAATTAAATTCCTTATAACGCTTTTTTTCTTTCATAGGTAGAAAAACCTCATAAATGTAAAATTTGTGATAAAATGTTTCGGTGTGATTCACTTTTGCAAAAACACTTGAGAATACATAGAGGTGAAAAACCACACGAATGTTCCGAATGCAAAAAAACTTTTTTTGAGAAACAATCTCTGATGAGGCATATGAAAACTCATCACAATTCGAATGGACAGGTAAGTACCAAATCTTAATTTTGAACAAAATCATATAGAAAAAAATACATTTTGTCAAAAACCGACATTCCAACTAACTGATATATTCCAACTGCTAAAATAAGTGTGAGGTGAAAGGAGGTAGCTAGATCATGTCAAAAACCTTCACAAAAAAATTTCAATTTCGAACAAAATCATATAGAAAAAAATACATCTTTTGTCAAAAAACGACATTTCATGTTCAACTATTACAATATCTGTGGACTGAAGGTCTCGAGTCTACCTAGTCTATTATTTTATAAAGCTGGTTGGTGGAGTTATCAGTTGTCCTGTATACTCAACCGCAACAAGCATCAAGAAATTCACTAACAGGAAGCAATCGGAGGACTGCGTGCCCAGCAAGGTTTTGATCCATCGAGCTTCAGGCATGTGTATCCGAGAAGTAATTTCTCTCAGTTCAGTACAAATATGTAATAAGATATGCAGATAATAAGTAAATAAGTAAATGAGACTGTGTATACGGAATTAAATAAGTGACAACAAAGAGCAGGTACTCTGACGACCGAAGAAACCGAGATCACCACACACATACATACCAATATAACTACAATCATTACATTTAAAAAAGATTAACTAAAGGTTTCATTCACCCCATGATTGAATCGTATCTAACTCCGCATGCCCACGTTGATTCAGCCGATCATACTAACTAAATATTAGATCTAATTCCTACATAGCAATTGCACAAGAATAATAAAACCAATAGAATTACAAGTTGTCACTAAAAATGTTGCACCCTCTGGTCCGGGCGATTGTTTCATAAAAATCATAAAACAAGTAGTAAAACAAATGATAAATAACAATGTTGCGCCTCTGGTCTGGGGACTGTTGTATAGTAATAAATAATAAAAACAACTCAATGACTCTGTTCAAACTGCACACAAAAATGGCATCTCACGTACAGCCGAAATGATATAACACCGTGTCGAAAATAATAAAAAGTTGTATATGCAATTATGTTATGATTTTGTTTACACAAATGATTATAATTACTTCGGTCTGAAAGACCTAAGTATTACATTCATGAGCCAAAAGTGAAATTCTTACCCCCACTTTTTTGGCATTTCTCGACGTTTTAGGACCTACTGATTCTAAAAAGGCAAAAAAAAAATGTATGTCTGTCTGTCGGCCGGCCGGCCGGCCGGATTTTATTCTAATTTTTGAAATATTTTTAGAATTTTGAAAAAAAAATAAAATTTTTGAATTTTATATATATTTTTGGAATTTTGAAAAAAGTTTCAATTTTTGATTTTGTAAGAATTTTTGGAATTTTTTAGAATTTTGAAAAAATTTTAAATTTTTGATTTTATTATAATTTCTACAATTTTTTTGGAATTTTGAAAGAAATATGAATTTGTGATTTTGAAATATTTTTTCGAAACGCCAATTGGAGAGGTTTTGAGTAGTTGTCTGATTGTATAATCTTTTTACTAAATTATGTTAATTTATGATCTGTTATAATTTTCCAACAGCGTATTGATGTTTCGTGTTAGTTATGTAATAAATTTCTAAACAGAGATAAAAAAAATACTTGTACTTTAACAAAAAGTTATGTTTGATATGCATCGCTGCCCAAAACTAAAAACCATGTTCTCATAAAAGTTTTTTGCCGAAAGCTATATAAAAATCCTCAACCCAGACCGAAGTCTTGATGTCTCAGAGCTGTGAGATTTCAGCCCCTCCATATTTTATAATTATTTCTAATATGAATTAAAAAAACAAAAGTTAATGAAAGATTTTTCTTATCAAATAATTTCAATGTATGTACATATTTATATTTAGAAAAAATTAAAAAACTAGATTCTCTTTTCAAATTTTTATATCTTATTCTTGCCGAATTTTTCTTTGACTTTATCGAACAGAACACAAATAAAAAAAATGTCTATACCTATTATAAACGTTCTACCACGAGCATCTTTATATCATCATCATATAGTTTCAAAATTTCCGTATTTCTGTTAAATTATCGTGGAAAAATTTAATATTGTTTTGTAGTTAGCACTAAGGCAATCACAATAAATATTCAATTTCTTTTTTTCTATTTGTATCTTCAACAAATTTTCGTTTATAATTTTTTTTCTGTTTTCATTTATTTTCGTTTATCCCAAAATTAATGTGACCGAGTTGTTGCAAAATTGATCACTCAAATTACGATAAATAATTGATTTTCTACGCCCGAAGGTTTAATAGAAGGCCGGTTCTACGGTTATTCATCCCACTAATTTTTGGTATAAAACAAAAAACACAAAACCTAAAACACAAAAAGAAAAATCCAACCAAATTCTAAAGTTTTAACTAGTTCCTTTATAATTAAATTAACAAACACGGGAAAATTTATGTTTTAATCTACAATTTTCCGTAAATGGTAAACTGTAGTTTTCCAATTAAATAATCAACCACTTCTACCTGTTATAGTATAACTATTTAGTTCACAATAATGACGTTTTTATGGAATTTCACTCACCGAATGACAAAACAAACAATTAGCTTTCTTTTCCTTTGATTCATTAATTCAAATTTAATGAAACCAACCAAAATTTTAAGAAAAAAATAAAATACTCACTAACAACACACTTGGTTGGGAACTATAAAAAAAAAACAAAGAAAAATGTACCAACTTAGGCGTTTTAATAATTACAACAAAAAACACTCCAAGAAGTAACTCCGACCGACGTTTTCATTTAATTCTGATCGAACGTCTTTCAAATACAAAATGTGTTCGTAAAGACAGAGGACAAACAACTACAGAAAATTGTATTTATTTTCAAAGTATTTCTTTTGCAATTTTTCCAATTATATTGAGAAAGGAAAAATTGAATTGTGAATGTGATTTAATGATTGATAGTATTTTTTACTATTTTTGCTAATAGTGTTGTTGTTGATAGTTGAATTTTAAATGAAGTAATAGAATTAAAGTTGGTCATTTTGTTATTGATTTTGCTGATTTGTGCTTTAACAATGGGATAAGAAATAAAGAAGGAACGAAGTATTGAGTGCTTTTGTCCCTATATTTGAATTATAACGTCTTAGTTGGAAAAGTTGCATGACATTAAGTTCATGATGTTTGATAAAACGACATTTTTTGTTGTGTTTTATGATCGCCTGTCCATTGGCGCAACTATTATAATGATTTGTTATTTATGTTCAGCGATCGTCTGTGGCTTTGGCGCAACAAGTTTCATTATATTATATTATTGAGATTGTTCAACAATCGCCTTCGGCCTTAGCGCAACGAATTTTTATTATATTACATTATTAATATTGCCCAAATGATGGTCATGGTTCCTTGGGCTTTTGGGATCGTCAGAGTCCCTGTTCTTCGGTCATTTGAATCCGCCTTCTTGTGAAACTTTTGCCTGCAATTAAGCATTTGTGATGGACTGAGAAAAGGTATAAGCGAACTCACAGACTGCGCTAGTCGGAAATTTAAATCTCAAGGCTCCAAATTCCTCTAATGTTCCTGTATTCCATTATCAGGAATGCACATTGTTCATTACATGATTATCACGGCAACATTGGGACAACAAAATATCAAAGATAATACTGTAAACGCGTTTTTCTTAATATCGTGAGATCGTTTATTGTTTGAAAGTTGTGTACTTTTTAGTATTTAGTTTTACTAAATTCTTTACTGACTAGACATTTTTGTCGTGTTACTGCTGCATGATAAGATAATTGGTCTTCTTTGCGAGTCAAAGGTACCGTAATTATCTTACAGATAATATTTCTAGGTAAGTTATTTGTCACAACGTCCTCTATGTCATTTATTATAAATATATTCGAATAAGCAGTTTGTTTTACTTTGAAATTTTGCAATAAGGTAGCAACTTGAAACAGATAGCGCTAGTTTTATTTCTGTGTTTTGAATATGTTTTTCCTACTGCCAGGGTAAGTGCAGATGTACAGCGTGAACACAATTGTTTAGTTTATCTTTCCTCCGATTTTTTGGAATAAGAACCAGCAAGTTCTAGATATTTGCCGTCCTAACAGTAATTTTTGTTCTGTATACCCTATTTTGTTGTCCATCTATTATATTCAGATAACATTTGTTTTCTTCTCTTAGATACCGATCGAAAAACCTCACCAATGTGAACATTGTGATAAGAAGTTTATTCATAGAAATGCTTTAACCAACCATATAAGAGTTCATACAGGCGAAAGACCATTTGAATGTTCGAACTGTGATAAAAAATATACACTTAAAGCTGCTTTGAAGGTCCATATGCAAACACACATGGAAAAAATATTGAAGGTAATACATTAAAGGTTCATTAAAAGAATTTATAGATTTTTTGAAAAAAAAAAAAAAAAAAAAAATTAAAATACTTAAGATATTTTCATGATAGTTGATTTTCGTTACAGATCACAAAAGAGAATGGTATACTTCCACAAGATAGTACTGAACAAACATTAAGTCTTACACACGACGATTCAGTCGATAAAATTAAAACTAAATCTACAAGAATAAAGACTGAAAAAATTGATTTAGGTGAACCAGTTGTAGCCGAACACTTAAAAACTGAAAAAAATGAGGTAAATTATTTCTGTGAATTGCGTTATTGAGACGCTTAAGAAATTAAGCATTTCAAGCTCAACCTAAGGGAATTCGAGAACCGGTCATTTATTGTATTATTTATTTTTTTTTTCTTTTTAGTTCAAAATAGAACAAACAACACTATTTACTTTGCCTTATAAAAACAGTTTTGATGTAATCGTTTGTAAAGAAGAGGTAATTCTGCCTGATGAGGGCCTGCAAATCAGCATCAGCTAATTTATTATTTTGCGTTGGTATTTGAAGCTTGTTTGTTTTCTACACTCTTAGTTGTAAGCTATATTATTTCGAATCATATATGTCAAATTTTAGTTAATTATATTTAAAATAAAAAGCCTTTGTTGGGAAATCAAACAATCTTTTCATTTAATAGCCCAGTCAACGAACAGGCATAGAGGGAAATGCTTGGAACTCATTTTTTGACTTCGTAACTTTGTTTGGACTAGTTAGGAGGTGAACATTTCAAAAGTCCCCGCCCGTAGCCCCTTAGCCAAGGAAAGGAGGGTTTCTCATTTTTCGGAAGTCTCATTTTTCGGTTTTTTGCTTATATCTCGAAAAATATGCGTCCTACCGGCTCGGTACATGACCACTCTATACAAAATAAAAGTTGATTAAATTTGTTACAAGTTTTACTCAGTCAAGACTTTTGATATCTTGTATAGTTTTCAAGATATTCGCTCTTAAAAGTCTGTAGTCTTACAGATACTCATTTTAGAATATATACTTACTTTAGAATATATGCCCGCTGACCAGGTGTCTAACACTTAATTAAAGAAGATCTAGACCATTTTAATGGGAAAATATTTTACTTTGACCATGTTTGTGCATATATGATTGTCTAAGACATTGCGATAGTTTTACAAAACACAACCATTAAGTGAAAACGAGGTTTATTGGCATAGAAAAATAAATTAATATAGAAAACTACAACAGCAGGTACCATTCAGTCAATTTCTTGCACTCTTGGGGAGAAAGGACCTTGATCCTCGTCTTCGTTTTCATCTTCTTTTTCTCTGTCATCTTCTCCGTCGGACCCCTGTAGGGAAACGGTCCGAGGATCCTCCTGTTCTTCTTCTTCTTCGGAGCCAACTTGAGGGACTTCATTCATGCAGTTCCCCTGGCAATTTTCGCATGCTGGGGAACATTTGAGGTTCCCTGTTTTAAGCCACACTTCGCACTGGCACAGTCTTTGTACTTGGGCGGTGGTGCAGGAAGGGTCTGAAAACCCTGCTGCTGCTTTCTGGACCTCTGGCTACTTCAAATACAACTCTGCAAATACGACCTTGCTCTTTCGAAACGCGGAAGATATTGTGTCGCAACCAGTAAATGCGTGCAAAACCGCACGTTCTTGAAACCTTGTTGCTGAAGCTCTTGGGACGGGGATAAGGAATCCCTTGTTTTCCCACTTCCAGGCTTGATGAAAATAATGTCCTTATGCGCATCAGCTTTAGCCATCAAGAGGAGTATATGAGGTCGACATCTTCACCCACAATGCCGACAGCTGTTGTTTCCGACATTTCCACAGCCGTATCCACAATCAGAACGTCCGCATCACTTGCTGCTTGAAGGGTCCTGATCCCATTGGTCTCAAGCTTCACCTTAAGCAAGCTAATGAGCTTGCTTTTGTTGAACTTGTTCGACAGAAAGTCTTTTTGTTTGACGTTTTTCTCGGTGTCTTCAGTATATATTCTAAAATATCTGTTGGTGCATATTTCGACCAATACGTTGACCGGGAATGGTGAGAAATTGATAGATTCATTAGTCGACAGTTCAGCTTCAAATGTCACCCTCAACACTGAAACTGCTTAAACATATGAAAGAAAATAGATAAAATAGTAAAGTAATATATATTATTGAAAAGAATATTAAATTATTTTCAATAATAACTATTACTTTACTATTTTATCTATTTTCCCCTACAACCCTATTTCCAGTCTTTATTTTTCGGTGCATCGTTGAAGAGTTATCCGCTCAAAAAGAGCAAAAATGTAAAGCAAAAATTTTTTTCCAAAATTACAAACTTTATAGAACGAATATATCGAAAACTATACAAGATATCAAAAAACTTGACTCAATAAAACTTGTAGCAAATCAGCTTTGATTTCGTATAGAATGGTCATGTCGGTAGGACGCATAGTTTTCGAGATATAAGCAAAAAACGAAAAATGAGACTTTCGAAATAAGGGAGCATTATATTTATATGTCGTATAAAATAAGTCTCGTACAAACAAAATGGTACAACTGTGGCAATAGCTTCCAAAATTATTTGAAAAGTTTAACTCCTGCTTTTTGGTTAAAAAAAGAAAAGTTGCCTGGAAAAACGGATTGTCAAAAAAATTTATTTTAAATTCATTCATTCGTTTTTTCATTTTCAATCTATGTTAATTGTTTTTGTTTTCTCTTTGACAACACATAATTAATAAATATTGTAGAACTTTAAAATTTGTTATAAATTTTAATACAATTATTATAATACAATTATGTTATAAATTTAAAAATATTATTGTACATAAATATACAATTTAAGTTGAATTGATTTGATACTTCGAGTTGATTTTATTCTTGATTAAATTTTGAAGATTGGTCGTATATTACATTAAGTTAAATTGAGACAAGCAGTGGAGATAAAATCAAATTGTCTAACTCAAACTGAATAGTTACTCACCTTATTAATTAAATATATTATTCTTCAAGAGAAAACTAAAGTTATTCAGCAATAATATATATGGGGAATATTTAAAAGAAATAGCCAATAACTTAGATCAAACCAAATTTCATCTTACTCATCGAATTCATCTGTGCAGTATCATTTTTACAACACAGCAGTACATCTACTCTTAAAGAAACCAATAAAAGAAATTAAACCTCAGCTCATCATCTCCATCAAATAAAAACTCCAACCAACACATCAATTACTCAACTTTCATTTCCTGAACCAACGCCTCTAGCAGTCAACTCCATAGAATCATCTCTATTATCAACTAATGCTACTAAACAACGTATGGCAGGATGGTTCTAAACGCCCAAATAAATAATTTCTTCAATATACGCGACAGTTACTATTTTTAAATAATTATAGAAACCGAACTTCTAAAAACTTTTAAAAATTCGCTACACCGGCTATTGGCTACCTAGCCGAACAAATTCTTTTGTAGTAAAAAAATGTTCTGTTTTGTAGTAAAAACCAGAACATTGGAAAACAGTGTGACAATTTTTATAAAAATTTTGGAATCGAGCCTAACGTCTATTTTGCGGGATATTAAACTAAAAGCTAGGAACTTGAATCTCATTTTCCTGCTTCAATAAAAATCAAACATTTTTCGAATATATCGCTTATTTTGTCCACTGTAACAAATCCAAAGTAACGGCTAACGAAACTAACGACTTACAAAAACAAGAAATGTCAGTTTTTGACAATTGCTTTTGTTATTTTTTGTTTTGCAGTTTTGTGGTAGTCAACGAAAATGGAACACCGATTAAAAAAGGAAATAACTGACGATTTAGTACCGGATACCACCCAAGAAGTATATTTTTGAAATATTGAGATGGGTTAGGCTTTTACATTTATCTTTATTTTAGACTTCAAAAAGTTTTTTGGGATTTGATGTAATTAACATTAAGCAAGAAAATGATGAGACTGGTGCTAAAGAACCTACATCAAAACATCAGAGCAGCAAAATTAATAGTGTAAGTAACTACCGTTGTTGTTGTTGTAGCGATGGAAGATGAACGGGTGTACGCCACAGAAGCACTCGAAACGCAGTTCCGACTAAGGACCATCACAACAATTTCGACAAAAGGTGCAACTCCGTCGCCCCATTTTTTGGATAAGCTGCCCCTGGCCTCACTGCTTCAAACTCTCCTCGCTATGGCTGGTATTGAAAGAAATCCTGGACCAACTATCACGGGGCACTACAATATGTAAAAACATTTTAAGGACAAACACTACAGTGTAACAGCTGTAAGTAATGGTGTCATCTCAAGAACTGCTCAGGCCTTGCTACACATAAGCAATTGACCAAATATTATGTAGCGCCATGTTGCCATGCATCAAGTCAACCTTCAAGCACGATCTTGCTCCAGAACACAAGTAACTAGCCTCGTACTGATTGTCTTCTCTTGCATCGTACTGTCTTACTGTATTGATTGAGAAGTTGAGTTTTTTCGTAAGACCCCTGATAACATGACTTCGTACGGGTGTTACGTCGGTAAAGATTTTGATCTGAGACCTAAATTGCTGTGGTTTTTACCCTTAATGGGTCAATCAATTAAAAATAATTTCAAATATTTCTTATTTCTAGTACTCTTGTTGTATTTGTAATAAAACGTATAAGGGAAAAGCTACGTTGAGAACACATATGAATTTTCATACACGGGAAAATTTGTTTAAATGCACCGAATGTAATAAAGAATTCACACGGAAATGTAGTTTAATCTTGCATTTGGAAAAGCATACAAATCAACGATTAAAGAAGGTAAGATTTTAAGAACTTTCAAGCACCTTTTAATAAATTAGAAATTTTAATAAAAATAATTTTGAGTTAATTTTGTAATAACCTTAGTTTTTAGTTTATTTAACTAAATAAAAACTATTTTATTTTATGTAGTATTTAATTAACAATTTTATTATGTTTTAATTTATGTATAATTTCACTTGTTATAATTTTTGATTGTTACACGTAACACAGTGCTAACGCTACTGAATTATAATTTTTGTTAAAATAAAACTAATTACAATTTTAATTGGGATGTGTGCGTCGTTGTTATGTATGTTTAATGTTGTGCGTTGTAGCTACTACATCACCCTCTTCCGAGATAGATCCTTCCTGAAAATGAACTTTTCGTTGTTTGCGAAAATTTGTTGAGTGAGTTGCAGCTAGAACTCCAAAAGCCGGCTTAAGTCGGTCTATGGAAACCGAAGTATTTTTCCCATTTAAATCCAAAACAAATTGTTTTCGAAAACGTCGAAGGACTTTAAAAGGTCCTTCGTACGGAGGTGTTAGACCGATTCGTACTTTATCAGTGCGAACAAAAACGAACTCGCATGTATTCAAGTTTTTGGGTACGAATATGGGTGTATTCGATTGCCGAGGTTCGACTGGAATTAAATTGCGCATTGTTGCACGAAGGTTATCCAAAAATTCGTTTGTATCCATAGTTGCTTTGGATAACTTGGAATCAAAGAATTCACCAGGAAGTTTTAATGGTTGTCCATATACTAGCTCTGCTGGGGAACACTTTAAATCCTCCTTGACAGAGGCGCGTATTCCCAATAAAATAATCGGCAGTTCTGTGCTCCAGTGAATGGTGTTTCCACGGGCTTTTAAAGAATCTTTGAGTTGCCTATGAAACCGCTCTACCATGCCATTGGCTTGTGGATGGTAGGCTGTTGTTCGAATACGTTGTGAGCCTAGTATTTTTGTAAGCGCATTAAAGAATTTTGATTCGAACTGGCTACCTTGATCAGTTGTAATCTCAAGAGGAGTACCGAATCTTGAGATGTATTGCTCGACAAATGTCTTAGCAATAGTGGTAGCGGACATATCTAAAATGGGATAAGCTTCAGGCCAGCGTGTAAAGCGATCAACAATGGTTAGTATATATTTAAAATTGTTGGAAGAAGGGAGAGGTCCGACCACATCCATATGAATGTGCTCAAATCTTCCTTGTGGAATTTGGAACGTTCCTTGTTCAGAGCGAGTATGTCTCTGGATTTTTGATTTTTGGCAAGATATGCAGGATTTTGTCCAATTTGTAATATCTTTATTTAAATTTGGCCAGAAGAACCTAGACGAGATTAATTTTCGCGAAGCTCGGTTACTGGGGTGTGAAAGACCATGCAAAGCATCGTAGACTACACGTCTCATGACTTCTGGCACAAATGGACGGTTTTTACCAGTGGACGTTTCGCAGTATAAATTTAAACTTGCTGTTTGTATTAACTCCAGTTTAAATTTAGATGAGATTGGACGAGGTGCATTAAGAAGCTTCTTAAGTTCTTCGTCTTGGAGTTGAGCGTCTGCAATCTTGTGGATATCAATGGACACTTGGGCCAAAGCAGCAATATCGTGATCATCTGCTCGTGAAAGTGCATCGGCGACCACGTTGTCTTTACCTTTAACATGCTTTATATCTGTAGTAAATTGACTGACAAAGTCAAGATGGCGAGTTTGGCGTGGACTGCGTTCAGTTTTGGTGAAAATTGCCGTTGTTAGAGGTTTGTGGTCTGTGTAGATTGTGAATGATCGACCTTCTACAAAATATCTGAAGTGCTTTATTGCACTATAAACAGCAAGCAGCTCGCGATCGAAAGCAGAGTATTTGACCTCTGATGGACTTAGCTTCTTTGAGAAGAAAGCTAACGGCTCCCAACATCCATTTTGCTTTTGCTGAAGTACTGCACCTATGGCAGTTTTCGATGCATCAGTAGTGATGCTGAACTGTGAGTCGTTCAGTGGGTGTGCTAATAATGTTGCCGAAGCTAATGCATTTTTGATTTTGGTGAAGGATTCATTAAGTGAACCTGGCCAAAAGAAATTCTTTGAACTCTTGGGCATCTTTGAAAGAGTTGCCAAGTGTGCATGAATTGGGGATAGCAATTCGGCTAAATTTGGGATGAAGCGGTGATAATAATTCACCATCCCGACGAATTGCTGAATTTGTCTAATGGATGTTGGTTGAGGGTAGTTTGTGATGGCCTCTACGCGATCCGGTGAAGGTAATATGCCGTCTGTATTAATGAGGTGACTGAGGAAGTTGAGCGACTGGGTACCGAATATACATTTAGATGTCTTAATGTTGACACCATAATCGACCAACCGTTTAAAAAGTTGTTTTAAGTGATTAATGTGCTCTTCTTCGGTTTTGCTTGCCACTAGTATATCGTCAATGTAGACGAAAACAAAGTCAAGGTCTTTGCAAACTTCATTCATGAAGCGCTGAAAAGTTTGAGCCGCGTTCCGAAGGCCAAAAGGCATTCGAGTAAACTCGAATAAACCAAAAGGAGTTGTTAATGCAGTTTTTTGTATGTCATCGGAGGCTACTGGTATCAAATGATACGCTCTCACAAGATCAATTTTCGAAAATATTTTACAGCCATGTAAGTACATCGAAAAGTTATGTATGTGAGGGATCGGATAACGATCCGGAACAGTCACGCTATTGAGTCGACGGTAGTCTCCACATGGACGCCAATCGGTATTGTCTTTCTTTTTAACCATGTGAAGTGGAGATGAAATAGGCGAAGAAGATGGTTGGCAAATACCAAGCTCGACCATATGACCAAATTCAAGTTTTGCTGCTTGGTGTTTTACTGGATCCAGTCTCCGTGGTCGCGAAAAGGGAAGTCTGCCTTCAGTTACTATATGATGGACCACGTTGTGTTTCACTGTATGGTTGTAATCAGGTTGTTCAGTAAGAGATGGAAACTCTTTTAGTACAGAACCGTATCCATTTTGTACCAAGAAACTAATTGGAGTTGGTGTTTGTGAAGGAATAACTACAGCG
Organism: Diogma glabrata; assembly: GCA_963693315.1. Classification (NCBI taxonomy): domain Eukaryota; kingdom Metazoa; phylum Arthropoda; class Insecta; order Diptera; family Cylindrotomidae; genus Diogma; species Diogma glabrata. Next base: position 111,648,896 of record OY856188.1, read on the forward strand.
TTGATAGACAGGCCAGTGCAAGAATCAATTATTCGTCGACCACGAAGATCTACCAGCAGACCATACTTTGCTAAGAAGTCAGCACCGATGATTGGTCTGTCTACTGAAGCCATGATAAAAGGGAAAGTGAAATTGCGTCGTAGTCCAATGTTGACACAGAGAAGTTTGGTACCAAAAGTATTTATCACTGTGCCATTAGCAGCAGAGAGAATTAAGTCCGGATCACGGGATATATTCCTATGAAACTGTTTTACTGGTATTACCGATAAATCGGCTCCGGTATCCACCAGAAAATGGTAATTGTTTATACAGTCTTTAACAACTAAACGACGGCTTTTTGTGTCAGCCCTACCGTTCGCCGCGACAACGGTAGGTTTGTTTAGTTTGGGACTTCCTTTGAATTATTTTGTGAATTTAAATTTTTTCCATGGTAATTACATGGCTGAATACACTTGCGTGCATTGGCACCAAATGTTCTGTGGTACCAACAGGTTGTCGATTCAATATTCTGAAATCTGTTGTTGCTTCTTGATCTCCTCTGAAATCGTCCATATGGACGAGGGGATGTGCTACGGGAGCGGTTGTTACTAGGGCCCATTTTAGCAAACATATTTTCAATCCTCGCTATTAAACGAGTTTCAAGTGCTTCAATGGATGAATGTGATGTTGTTTGAAGAAGAGTGGGCTGAATTGATGCGATAGATGACTCAGTTGCTTCATAAATAGAATCAGCAATGGAGAGTAGTTCCTCCATTTCTTTGTCCCCTACTGCTATAAGAGCGATATTTATTGATTTTGGTAGTCGGCGCAGCCACAGTTTTTTAATGATTGGTAGTGTAACCGAGTTACCCGCTAGCCTTTTAAGCGTTCGATATGCCTCTGAGGGCTTCTGATCGCCCAAAACCTCACTTTCAAGCAATTTCTCGAGGCGTTGTTGCTCTGATAGTGAGTGCCGACTAATGAGTGCTGCTTTTAGCGAATCATATTTTGAACCAGTCGGTAGTTCTACGATGATATCGTAAATCGATTCTATAACATCAGAGGGAAGTGCAGTTATGATGTGATGATATTTTTTGTCATCATCTGTGATTCGCTGAAGTTTAAATTGCGATTCGGCTTGCAAAAACCAAGCCTGAGGAAGTTTTACCCAGAACTCTGGTAATCGAGTTTGTACGGAATCGATTCCGGAAGTGGGTCGGGTTTGTTTTTGTTTTGTTTCTTCTTCGTCACTCATGTTGATATGTATTTAAAAATGTTCTACTAGACTTTAGCACAATATGCAAATTTAAAGTATTCTATGTTTTTGTGTAAGCCTATAGTGTATTTGTTTTTACTTTCTATAAAAATTCTTATATTATAGACTATCAAGTTATATTTTAAAAAAAAATATTGTTTTGTATAACAAAACGAAAATTTATAAAAAAATAGTGAATATATTTTGTTTTGAATTTTTTTTGAAATCTATTATTAATAAACAAATTCTGAATGACTAATATTATATGAATGAAAATATATAATCAATGTTGTCGGCATGTACAACAATATAAACCTTACTACCAGTTTTAAATGAAATTAAAATTTTCGAAAACAACAAAAAACTAATACACAAATTGAATTTATTTTGAAATTGAATGTTGTAAATAAATAAAATCTACTTATTATTTGGTAGTAATAAAAATTTTGTTGTACTCACCGTTACATGAAATTATTTATTCTTACAATTGTTTTTTTTATAATTATTATTTTGGCTGACTGTTATTCCTTATGATGATGGCGGTGATGTTAATATTTGTTGTTCACTGGTTTCCTTGTTTGTTTATTTTTGTTAAATTATTATTATGATGAATGTATATGCAATTACTCCTTGTAATGATGGCGGTTATATTAATATTTGTTGTTTATGGTTTCAATGTTAATGTTTAAAAAATAATTTTCTTCATTTTGTTGTTTTTATAATATATTCCAAATTTCTTGAATTTTCTTATAAAATTGTATCACTATATTTAACTTTATTCCAGTTGATGTTGATTTCGATCATTTACAGTTGTTTGTAACGGTTTGAACCGTGGATCGTGAATCATGAAATTGATTTATAAATTAATGCCGTATTCAAGAAAATTTTTTTGTGTTAAATATACGTACCTTTTACCTGATACGTTTTACGTACCAGGTTTCATATAACAGAGCTTTCCAAATATGGTTTTTCACAGCTAGATGCTCAAATTCGGGGTCACCAATTTAGTTTATTTAACTAAATAAAAACTATTTTATTTTATGTAGTATTTAATTAACAATTTTATTATGTTTTAATTTATGTATAATTTCACTTGTTATAATTTTTGATTGTTACACGTAACACAGTGCTAACGCTACTGAATTATAATTTTTGTTAAAATAAAACTAATTACAATTTTAATTGGGATGTGTGCGTCGTTGTTATGTATGTTTAATGTTGTGCGTTGTAGCTACTACAAGTTCCTAATTTTTCTGCTGCAGAATTTTAAATTTCTAACGTTAAAAAAGGATAGACTAACATAACAACCATATTTTGCGAGATTTTAGTCCAAAAAAATGACAAAATATGCCGGCAGGAAGCTCTAGATATCCAAGTAATCGAAATTAGTAAAAATATGACGCTTGCTGTGTAAAACTAGTCATAAATCGACAGTCACAATTTGTACATTCAAAACGAAAATATGCAACCACCCGTGGCCCGATTATGCTTAAACTTCAGCACGGTGCATGTTTTGGTTGTTGTTGTTGTAGCGGCGGGTACGGTACTACTCCTCCGGCTCCATGTCCAGATTCAGGCACTCTAATACTGTGCTTGGGCGGTACCACAAATCTTCCTTCGTCAGGTTGGTTGGTTTTTCTGGACAATTGAATAGGTGGTCTACCTCATGTGGCGTGCCCTCACATCGGGACACTTGTTCACAATTTTGGTCCCATCTTTGGGTTTATATGTCACTCGCGAAGATTTGCGACTACTTATTTTTCTGGATTTAAAAAAAAGGTAGGCTAAAAAAGGGTTAGAACCCCTTTTTGTTTTGTCCTGTAATGGTCATGACAACATCCTGTGAACTAACTTCTTATTGATCCTAATCGCTTTTCAAGAACACTGTCCTTACATGTACACACGCATTTTCAAAGATCTTTCATTTTTCCCTAATAAGTATTAATAAAATTTATCCTTTACTGTTTCAATTACAATTTTGAATTCAATTTTTTTAAAGAAAGAAATCTGATAAAGTTAAAATTAACAGTTTTATCATCCTTTATGTGTATTCTTACTTATTTACTTTATGAAATCAGAGATCCGAGAGAAGGAAAATTCTACCCCTTGGCTTTCTGAGCCACAGTTAAACCGCCTCGGTATTGTTGTCATTCGTCGACTTCACCGAAACAATATTCCAAACACCCATTTGTTTATTCAATTTAGTTTGTTTTGCTTTTATTTCTTCCCCCTTTGATGTCGAATAATTCGGTATGGTATTTAGAAGTTCGGATTTCAATTGTTACAATAACAACTTAAGTTATGAATTTTAGTTATGAAAGTTTTATTAAACGAATATGAAAACAACTAAGATATATATGTAATAGAAAAAATATGGGGGCTGAAATCTCACAGCTCTGAGATATCAAGACTTCGGTCTGGGTTAAGGATTTTGATATAGTTTTCGGCAAAAAACTTTTATGAGGACATGGTTTTAAGTTTTGGCCAGCGATGCATATCAAACATAAAACTCTTTGTTAAAGTACAAGTATTTTTTATCTCTGTTTAGAAATTTATTACAAAACTAACACGAAACATCAATACGTTGCCGGAAAATTATAACAGATCATAAATTAACATAATTCAGTGAAAAGATTATACAATCAGCAAACTATTCAAAAACCTCTCCATTTAGCGTTTCGAGAAAATATTACAAAATCACAAATTCATATTTCTTTCAAAATTCCAAAATTAAATAAAATCAAACCTTTTTCAAAATTCTAAAAATATTCCAAAAATTATTACAAAATCAAAGATTAAAACTTTTTTCTAAAATTATAGCAAAATCAAAAATTGAAACTTTTTTCAAAATTCCAAAAATGTTCCAAAAATTAGAATAAAATCAAATATTTAAACTTTTTGTAAATTCTAATAATATTCCAAAAATTCTTAAAAATTCAAACTGTTTCCAAAATTCTAAAAATATTTCAAAAATTATAACAAAATCAAAAATTAAAACTTTTTCCAAAATTCTGAAAATGTTGCAAAAATTATTACGAATTTAAAAATACAAACTTTTTTCAAAATTCCAAAAATATTTCAAAAACTATAACAAATTCAAAAATTTCCATGTCCAATTTCATGTTCAATTACATTTACGTCATAAAAAAAGCTAAATTTTTTTTTCCAAAAAATTGGCTAAAAAAATAAATGAAATCATTTTTTGACACACTTGACATTATTTTTTTGTCAAACTTATAATGCCATATTTCTCTATAATAATAATAAAATTTCATGTCATACAAATATTTAATTTTATTTTTTTCCAAAAAATTGGGTAAAAAAATAAATAAAAATCTTTCTTTTGACACACTTGATAACATTTTTTTGACAAACTTCTAATGCAATAATCTAGTTTTTGATCTCACATACCAATCCCGACCATCAAGATTTCTCCAAATTTAATGTTCTAACTCGTAATCACTTAAAATGAACGTTTTTTAGCCAAAAATATGAAAATTTGCTATTTTTGACACACTTGATGATTTTTTTGACACAGTTGTCAATCGCAACCAGTGAAACGGTAGAGATCCCGCGCTGTCGTACTGGCAGATCGCAGAAAGACTTCTTTGTCCGAACTGCATACAAATGGAATAGTTTGCCGGAACCCTTAGTCTCAGGTGGCTTCAACCCGCAGAGGTTTAAAATCAATCAACGTTCATCAACACCTTGAAACGCCAGTTGTTGTGGGACCTAGGTCGGGACCTAGGTCTTAAAAGGTGTTTATGTTTTGTGACACATATTCTAAACCCTATTACACAACACTTTTTATTTAAAAAAAAAAGCTTCCGGTACAGTTATCGAACACATCGTCCTTTCGGACCTGTCCATAGAGTATACCTATTTTTAGAAACCAAAATTTATGAAATCCGTCCAGCGGTTTTCTAGATTTCGTAGGTAATGACGGACGGCCGGCCGGCAGACAGACATACATTTTTTTTGTTGCTTTTTTAGAATCAGTAGGCCCTAAAACGTCGAGAAATGTCAAAAAAAGTGGGGGCAAGATTTTCACATTTGGCTCATGAATGTAATGCTTAGGTCTTCCAGACCGAAGTAATTGATGTTTATTCCCGGCTAAATAAGTCGATAGAGCGTACAGATGTAAAAGTAATATTACCCATAGTAAAATTACCGGTAAAATTGGTAATATTACGTAATATTACTTAGGCTTGGTAAAATTGGTAAAATTGCAATAAAATTTGAATAGTCTTTATTTAATAAAACTTAAAACTTTTTTGTTGACTGCCCCCGTACTGAAATTGAAAATTGCGTGAACATTGTTGTGAGAATATCTCAGCTAATCGATCGATTTGCAGCTGAACACCCATATGTGTGGGTAATTTTAACGTCTCTATTGGTGTCAATCGGTGGGTTGTAATGGGTATTTTTTCACCTGGTAGCAATAACGCAGCTATTTTAGATTAGACAAAAGCTAAATCTATGTCATTTCGGGATCAAATTGCTGCCATGAAGAAGGTTTCTCCTACCCTGTTATTGGCAGTTTTCACCCTCAAAGGTCGATTAATTTTGTTCACGACCCTATTTTACATTGAACGATGCAGCAGCAATAAATCTGCAACGCAACAAATTATTATCACAGCTTCGGTGTAATTTTTTGCTGCGAAATGCACGTTCATATTTAAATTTTCCTTGTGTTTTTGAATGCGAGTATATTCAGCCATTTGCGATTCATATTTTACGCACAAACGAATCGTAAAACACATTTTACATCCTAGTTATCGTGGCTGAAAGTTGAACTTTACATCCGTAAAATAAAATCCCGTTGCTATTTGAAATATTAATATATTTTTCTACTTTACCGCCCGTAAAATATTCATAAAATTAGAACATACAAATAAATTATTGTATGAAGTTTATAGAGAAAATCATGGCATGTTTAGCATAATTTTCAAAATTTCTAGCGAGTTTAAAAAATTCAAAAATTGATTTATACTGCAATAAACTTATGCAGTTGTGCGTAAAACGTTGTGCATACACTCAGGCTGAAAGGAAAATTACGCCTTTGGTTCAATAAAAGAACTCGCTTCGCGTCGGGCTTCAATATGAACCGCTGGCGTAATCTTCTACTTTCAGCCCTCGATATGTAAATAACTATTTCCCATGAACGAGAAAGAAACAATGAATGAATTAGATTTTGATGTGACGTGTTGCACGCGTATTTATTAGATCTATCCCTGTGTCGGCCGTGGCATGTGTGCTACGCGAAAAGTGACATGTTTAATGCCATTGACAATTCTCAATTGCAGGAAAAGCGTTGAACCGGGTTCATTTTCAAACCACTTGCGATGAAACGAGCTTGATTGGGATGCATTGCGTACAGTCTATATAAAGTTTCATTGAAAATGTTTGGTTATCTGTCATTTCGCTCTTTGCATTTAAGCCATTGAAATGAAAACTTCTATTCGATGTGTAATACCTAAACATTTATAAATACGGCAGTGTTTTCAAAAACGCATAGTTTTACATAACAGTGAAAAAAGGAGTTTTCGTTGTAGTCAGTGTGTTCAGGATTTGTTGGATTTTTGCAGCTGTGAACATAGCTGATAGTCTGTTTTCTAGATGTGCTGCTTAAAGAACAACAGCTGAACTTCGTTCATGTATGGATGGAGTATAAAAGAATTTTCTATGTATCTTCCTGTCTGATCCTTTGCGAGTTAGTATATTTACTTTCGATAATAATATATTTGATTTGCATTTTATGTTTTTATAAACTAGAAATGATTGTGATAGTTATCAATTTTGAACTAAATGAAATTGCAACTATATATATTTAAATATTTTGAAACAGTTTTATATTTTACCAATATTACCAATTTTACCAATCTTACCGGTAATATTACGGTAAAATTACCACAAATATATTTTACCGGTAAATTTACATCTGTAATAGAGCGTGCGAGTCTTTATTTCAGGGTTTGGGTTCGAGCCCGCCTATCACTTAGTTTCTTTTTTATGATTCTCAGAATGAATGTAATCCATTCTCCTTTCGTCCTGTCCTGTAATGCCTATGACAAGATCATGTGAACGTGCATACTTTTCATATTTGTTGATCCTAACCACTTATCAAAAACACTCCGTATATGCACACGCCCATTTTTAAAAATCTTTAAATCTTCCCCTAATAATGTTGATTAAAATTTATCGTTTACTGTTTCAATAACCATCTCTGATTTGGTAAAAATTGTGAAATAACAGTTTCCTCATATGTTACTCTTATATGTTTATTTTATGAAACCTTAGATTTTGTTTGTTTAAGAAACAAATAGATGGAAAGAAGTTTTAAAGAAATTAAATAATTCTGAATGAAGAATTTTATTTGTTAAATATTCTTTTATTGGAACTATAAATTTTATTTTTAGGCAATGTGATTACACATCCATAACATTTAGCGACCACTCTCGCTATATGTTAATATAACACAACAGTAATACTTCACAATTTATTTGCTTCCCTAGGAAACGGGCACCGACAAACCTAACAAATGTGAAACTTGTAATAAAACGTTTTTACATAATTATTTGTTAATAAGACATATGAGAATTCATACAGGTGAAAAACCATATGAATGTTCCGAGTGTAATAGAAAATTTAGACTTGTATCTAATATGCAGCGACATAAGAAACTGCATGAAATAAACACATCAAAGGTAAGGTTTTAAGTTAAGATCAAACTCTATTAAAAAAAGCAATAAATTTTAGTTAAACGTCATCTTCTCTTTTACATCAAACAAGTTGATTTAACTTTTTTCTAAGTGAAGCTGTTTCTAATAGCATGTTAAACAATATATATTATATTATTATATTATAGTCCACCGTGTGTGCTCAAAATCATAAATTGTTCTATGGAATTTTTTTGTTCGAAAATTCGCTCTTCAAATATTTAGAGTTGTTAGCGTAACCAAACAATCTGAGACAAAAAAAAAGAAGAAAAACACAAGAAAAAAATTTGAATATCAGAAACAGTGCATCTTATTCAGTTATTTTTTGTATCCACTTTTGAATTTCGATGTTTTATCTGAAGTGTCGATGTTTGAAAAAGTTGGTGTGAAAAGCAGATATCATAGTAAAAAATGTATTAGTAATTTACGTTTTTAATCTTAATTTTTCGTTTTTAATTTAGCATCCCAATGTTGCTTTTGTTTCGGAAGAAACCAATCCAGAAGTTACGAGAACCGCAATTAAAAAAATTTACGAATGTAAAATTTGTAATAAAAAGTTTGCATATGCCAATTATGTGGAACACCATATGAGACTTCATGTAAAACCATACGAGTGTATCAAATGCCATCGAAAATTTACATTTAAAAATCGTTTATACATTCATATGAAAACCCACGAAGCGGTAAGTTGAGTAAAAGTCTTTTTTTAATTTTATTGCCTTAGCTCCTTCATTGGAGCCATATCATATTGTTTATTATTCTAAAAAATACCTTTAACACTTCATTCAGAAATCCAGCTAACTTAAAAAATTATCTAGTAATAACATTAAATTCAATAGATCTTTCATTAGCGATCAAAAAAATTCGTCACGTGTTGGCAATTATTTATTTCATTAATTCATTTATTCCGTTTTCTCCTTTTTCATACAATTTTACAATATTTCTTTTCGTTCTTAGGAAACAAGCTTTGGAAAGAAAGTAAAAAAGCTTAGCAAATGTAAAATATGCAATAAAGTAGTTCGTTCTTGTTACATGGAAATACATTTGGGGATTCATGGAGGTGTAAAACCATATGAATGTACGGAATGTAATAAGAAATTTTTATGTAAACAACGTTTGGATAGACATATGAAAATTCATGGAAAGGAAACATCAAAGGAGGTAACGTATTAAATTATTTATGATTGTGTTTTATTTTTTAAATGATGTTGGAACTTGGAACATTTTTGGTAAGATTTTATTCATTTGAAATTCTCTTAGTCATTGTAACATCTAAAACGTCAAATTTGTTCGCTTGCTTTCTAGGAACAAGTGATCTGTGATAACTGATAACTCTTGACCGCAATTTCTTTCACCAGATGATCACACCTTACATCAGTTTGGGTATAAGCACCGAATCTTAACCCTTAGCTTTTTTGCATGCGTGAAACGCTATCGTTGCTTTCCTTTCTCGCTTTCTGATATATGATTTGAAATAAGGCATCTTATCCAGTACGGCATCGAGGTTGTGCTGATTCTGTAAGTACCAAACCCACACCATTCAAGGTGATGGATTAATATTAAAGATATATTACTTCCTGGTGAAAGCACCAGTTCGTTTTTGTCGCTATTTGGTCCTCTTTTGCATCTTTGAACCCGACCGATTTTGTTAAAAGCGCAGTATGAATTCGCTTCTTTCTTTCAGATATAGGCATTGCGAAATTATTGACGAAGGTCGTTACTTTAAAATCTTCAGTCTCTAACTTTCTAGTCAACCTGTGTATTTCCAAGTTCCACAAACGTGTAGACAAGATTGCTTGTTGAGGGGTAATCTGACAGTTATACTGCTGAAGACGAATATGCGTTCGATCAGCACTCTTCCATGTACCAAATACTCTTCCACATCAAGCTCCGTCAATTGTTCGGTAAGAGTAAAAAGTCGTTGCTGCAGATTTATATGCAACCGGCCTGTTGCGTCCTTAATATGAAATAGTGAACTCTATAAATGTAGTTAATGAATTCGAAATTAAATCAGCAAAGTTGATTTTAGCGCATATAAAAATGATGAAGCAATCGATGCTCCTAGCTTGGCTAATATATTAAATATGAACCAATCATACGCCTAACAATGTCAATTAAAGTATGATGTTATTGATAGGATTTTTGTGTCCCAATCACAATCTGGACGCCATTATAGTTGATATATATGCCCTCTTCTTATCAAAAAAACGCAACTCGCGTCGGTCGAATTTGACTTTTCTTACAATACATAACTGAGATTCAGAAACATTGATAATTCCACCATCATCCATAATTATTTAAAAAACTTGTTTATAATTTTATTTAACTATATTCTGTAGTTACAAACATTCATAAATTTATTTGCCTTAGATGAATCATTTCTATCAATTTTTAATCAAACTTAATTAACATAACAATTTGTTAATATACATAGTTAACTCCATTATTAATATCTCTTATTTGTATTTTTAACAGTTTAGGAAAAATATAATCATTCTTGGATTTAGTTAAATTCACAAAAAAAAGGAAGGTGTGATTACCATCAAAGAATTTACCAGCAAAATTTCATCATTATTATTGCGTTGTTCGCCACAACACTCCCCCTCCAGTTCCGAAGGTCATCGAAATGTTGTTTCAGCTGGGAAACGAGATCAGATTGTGCAATAAAACTGGTATTTCTGCTTGAAAATTCTCGAGGAAGACGGATTTGCGTACCATAAACTAGTTCTGCTGATCAAGATTGGAAATCTTCACAAGAAGTGGTTCGAAAACTAAGTAGAATTGAAGGTAATATCCGTGTCCAGTCTATCGTGTCGTGATAGACTTGAGAGTTCGATGCCAACATTCAAGGAGACCGTTACATCTAGGATTGGAAATGGGAGGCCTGATCAGTGACGATTGTTGAAGGTACTCCAAAACGAGCGATCCAATTAGAGTAGAGTGCTGAGCCTACCGTTTCAGCAGTGTTATCCGGGAAGGGGATAGCCTCAGGTCAGCGAGTATAACGGTCAATAATTGTTACACACAACGTTTATCCTCAGAAGTAGGAAGTGGACCAATGATGTCCATATGTATTTCGCAAATCGTTGTGAAGTTGGGACATAGTTATCCAAAGGAGATTATGTGTTCCTAGAAACATTGATCTTTTGGCAAATCGGGCCTTTCTGTGCCATTTGCTTGACGGCCTTTTTAAAGGGTGGCCAAATGACCTTAACCCTAAAGAGTTTGACAAAACAGTTAACCCCTGGATGGAATAAATTATGTAGGCTATTAAAAACGAATTGACAAAATTGATTTTGTATATAAGGACGAGCGTTACTACTAGATGGATCGCATAAAATTGTTTTAGAAGAAGATTGCCCAAAAGTTAACGGAAAAGATCAAATTTGAAGTGTGGAGCTTGTGTCCGTTAATTCCTTTAAAATTTCAAAAACCCATCACAAATGCTGAATTACAGGTCAAAATTTGAAGAGAAAACGAACTCAAATGAACAAAGAACAGGGACTCTGACGAGCTCAAAAGCCATAGACACCAATGCATCAAATATAATTATTACATTAAAATAACATATTTCACTCACCCCATTATTTGTAATTGACCCAAACCTCCGTATTCTTCTTCAACATTAGCCAACCATATCGATATAAGTCCAAATTTACGATGTATGAAAAAATCGTTGCACCCGACGCGTTGCGAGGTGATTCTTGTATGAAAACAATAATAATATAGTAAACCAGTCGTTGCGCCAAAATTACAAGGCGATTGTTGAACAATAATAATAAAACAACTCCATCATTACGCCAAATGAACAGTTGATACCAAAATAAATATCACCGTAATACCAAAAAAATCGATGTAGTACCAAACTGAATAAGCCGGATTTAGTTATTAACCGCTGTTGATCGCTTGTAATTATTGCGTCGTTCAAAAGGCCGCCAATACAATACAATCATTTCAACGCAGATTGCAGGGACAACTGCTTCGTAACAAATTATCTAATCAAACGAGCCTTTCAATGTGGTATGAAAAAATCGATTTCATAACAGTTTTGCCTAAATTACATCATTAGTTTTGCGTTTTTAAACTAAAAATTAAATAATTCTAAAGCTTATGGTGTGAAAACGGTCTTTCCAAGCAAGGTTTCTAAGGTAGAGTAACTGATGGGCCTATGTTTTTTTAGGGCATCATAAGAATTTGTTTAGCCTTTGGTATGAAAGCAATGACGATTACTGACAATGTTATAGATAAATTGGTTAATTTGTTTGGAAAACCAGTCCGGATGTTTTTAAATTTTGCTCAGGAAATAATAAAATAAATCAATAATGACAATTACAATAACGCAAAAACATTTCTGATTCCTTTCCTATTATATATTAACATTTGAGATTCTGTTTTTTTATAGTTTTAAATGAGTAATGATTTCATTTTTTTGTTTTATTTCTTTACATGTAAAACGCAGTATTGTCCAATTTGTAACAAAGAGTATGCGCTTAAAGTTTCGTTGAAAGATCATATGAAGACTCATGCACGTAAAAAATTAAAGGTAAGATTTTATACATGTTTATTTACTAATTAAATTAATAAAGATATAGTTGAAAAAGTACCGAGTGATAGGTATCCGTCTGAAGTAGGTAGGGTTCTTGACTATGTTGTAAACCATTTAAAACGAGTCTAATTTTATTTCCAAAAAAAATAAAAAAACGGCCAGTCGTCACAACTGATGAAAACTAGAAAACTACTGGACCGATTTCAAAATTTTGGTTTCTAAAAATTCATTTCGTCAATGGTAAGCGCCGAAACGACGATGTGTTTAGTAGCCATATCGGAAGTTTGTCAAAAAAAATCATTAAGTGTGTCAAAACAAATTATCGTTAGGTGTGTCAAAAGAATGATTTTCATACATTTGTCACACAATGTGCTTAATGGACAAGCTTATAATGGGAAACATTTTTGACCAGAAACATTTGATACATAAAAGTAATTATTTTGATGACAAGAAATGTAATTAAACACGAATTTGGATATGAAATATGGTTCTATTCAGCTTGAGCGGCTCTTAACTAATAGGAACAGTTTGCAAAATATTTTGTTGTTGCAGACAAAATGTGGGAAAGGTTTTTTGAGGAATTTTTTGTGGGAATCTGGGTTCCACGACTTCTAAATAATAGGAACAATGAACAAAAAACAGAGTTCCCTTCTGCCGAACCCCAAGCAGGGTTTGCATAGTTTGAAATACGGCCAAGCACTGGCCAATTAATGGTTAACAGTTCTCTGTTATTGTTATCGGAACAGTACTAGACCCATTCATCCGCCAATCTATGGTTTACAGAAAGTAGCCAGTATTTAGTTAACTATGAATGGTCAAGGACTAGTCCATGAATGGTAAACAATACTTGAGTATTGTTATTGGGTCATTACTGGAACCATGAATCAGCTGATCGGTTAAAATTCACTAAAGTAATATCCACATAAGAAATATATTTTTATTTATTTTTGGTTGGTATACGTTTTAATTCATTATTCCTCCGTACAAGCTGTACAACCTTGTTATCTCAGAGCCTTCAGATTTTTGCCCTTTCATATTTTTATACTGAAATTATTCTTTGCTGACGAAGCATCTTTGCTTCGAACCTGTTCCCTTTGAAACCAAAATGCTGCTTAGTTATAATAATTCGACACATTTATGAGAGCTCAAAACTTTTATCGGCAAAATTAAAGTCCTTATAATTCTTTTTCTTTTATAGGTAAAACAACCTCACAAATGTAAAATTTGTGATAAAATCTTTCGGTGTTATTCTCTGTTGCAAAAACACTTGATAATACATACAGGTGAAAAACCACATAAATGTTCCGAATGCAATAAACAATTTTATTTTAAGGAATCTCTGGTGAGACATAAAAGAATTCATCACTTTACGAATGGACAGGTAAGCTTCTTTTGAAGAAATATGACAAAGATTTTAGTTGTATGTAAAGAACACGCTTTAGCTGCACAATTAAATTGTGTAACGTCAACATTAAAATATAGAATGGATTAAGGGGGTTTTTACGACATTTACAATATTTTTGTCAGTTTTTTAATTGAAGACATTTTTCCTGGTGTGGTGCTTCCCCAGAGGGTTGCAATTCTTCCACAAATATTTAAATTTAAAAGTAGGTTGAAAGAAGTACTTACTGTTTGGTTGCTAGTAAGTCTTCTCGATATTTTCCAAGTTGAAAACACCCTGGCGGTTTTCACTGTTTTTTAGGGTTAATGGAAACACTTTGGTTTGAACTTTAGCTTTAATTTATTTAATTTATTTAATTTGTTCGAACACCACAATTGCACTTGTTAAATTTGTACGACTTAATATTATTAGGAACTTCTGTTCCAGCACTTTTTATTTAACACACCGTAAACTTTTCACTTAATTAGTTGGGATTCGATTTTCCCCGGTTTAAAATTCCGAACTCGATGAAACGCGTATTACTCAAGACTGATTTGTTTTCCAAAAATCAGTGGTATTTATTTCGACGTTTTCCGTTGGGCAAAATTTAGTCGACCAATCGGAAAACGTTTTTCCAAAAAAAATACAATAAAATAAAATCGAAATTTCTTAGTAATCGATTTTTCAGTTTTAATATTTTTAATTACATTTTTTGTTGTTTGTTTTTATTTTAAAAGAAAAATTAATTATTGAAGGGTTTTATTACTTTCCGGTAATATGGAAATATTTTAGTTTTAGCTCGTGTAGGGTTTTATGTTTCGGATTTACAATGGGATTATTGTTGTAATTAATTTAGTTGGTATTTTGATTTATTTAATGGATTTTGGACTTTGTATTATTGAAATGTGTTATTTGAATTTGAAGAATGTATGGATTGTTTATTGGATTTTATATTATAGGAATTTATTGTTTGAATTAGAAGAATGCATGAATTGTACATTGGACTTTGTAACCAGTTGGACTTTGGATTTTAGAAATTTGTTGTTTAAATTAAACGAATGTATTGTATGGATTGTTTATTTAATTGAAAAATAGACATAAAAAATACTTTGAGTGTTTTTATGAGAAGATATAGGAATTCGTTGTTTGAATTGAAAATTGTTTGAAAGATTTCGATTAACGATTTATTAGATGAGGGATGTAGGATTATGTTGCAGCTGTGAGTTATTGTGTCTAGACTGGTTAGGATGATCACTGAATTGATCAATGGGTCAATTGTTTGGAATGATTTGGGATAATTGATATTGAGTTTGGAAAGATGTTGGAATGTTTGGGTGTTTGTATCAATGGGGTGGATCAGCCTGGTTACTGGTCCACCACACTGGATAAGCAGTTTTTTTATACGCATAAGTGATGTGACCCGAGAAGTTCTTTGCTTCTATGTTATTTAATAGATTGGTTTTACTTTAAAATTTTTCAATTGGTTTATAATTCGAAACAGATACTGTTTCTACGAATATATTTGTTTCTTCTGACATGGTTGTTTTTCTGCTTATTATTAATTGCTATAGTACGCATACACAGGCCATGACTTGAGTTTTTAACATAACCTTCCCTTTGATAACTTTTTGAAAGAAGGGTGTGCTGTCCCTATAGTAATTTTTTTGTATGTTTATTCAGTATGTTTTAATAATATTTTTTCCCATAGGCAGCGATCGAAAAACCTCACCAATGTGAACATTGTGGCAAGAAGTTTATTCATAGAAATGCTTTAATCAACCATACAAGAGCGCATACAGGGGAGAGACCATTTGAATGTGCAAAGTGTGATAAAAAATATACAATTAGATCTGCTTTGAAAGTTCATATGCAAACCCACATAACAAAAATAAAAAAGGTAATATTTTATAAAAGTTTGTAGTTTAATTTTATGAATATCTTTGAAGTTCACTATTCTCATTTACGAAGAATATTTTTTTCATTTTAAAAGTAAAATGAAAAAATAGGACGTTGGGTAAGTTTTCCAAAATTAACCATTATTGTGCATTATACCCATAAAATGAACGATTATCCAATCAAAATAAACATATAACAGAAAAATTTGGAAAAGCGAATGCATGCCAATCAGAAAAAGGAAGCTTGAACTTAACGGTTTAAGTATTTTATTTCAATTAATTTACTCTGATTATTTAAAAGATAAATACCGTAAATTAACTTTTTTTTAACTTCGAAGAACACTTAAAATAATTTATAAATCTTTAAAAAATAAATATCCTGTTTAGATATTCGCATGATGGTTGATTATCGTTACAGATCACGAAAGCTGTTGGTAAACGATCACATACTAGTTCCAAACAAATCGTAAGGCTCACACCAGAGGATACAATGGATGAAATTAAAGTAAAATCAAAAAATATAAAGGCTGAAAAAATTGACTTAGTTGAACCAACTGTATCCAAAAACAATCAATCTGAACACAATGAGGTAAATCATTATTCTGTTAATTCCTTTTCGATACGCAAAAGAAATTTTTGGTAACTATTCATTATTTGTGGTGGTCTTGAAGATTTTAATATCTTATAAAAAACCAAGTGACCAGGTATATTACATATTTCAAGCTAAACTCAATCGATTATGAGCTTCAAAATGTGTAAAATTATCAAATTTTCTTTTGAATTTAAAAAAACGTTTTCTTAAAAAACTTATTGTATTGTTTTTTTAGTTCAAGAAAGAAGAAACAGCACAATTTTCTTTATTTGATAATAGCAGTTATGAGGCAATCATTTGTAAAGAAGAGGTAATGCTGCCTGATGAAAGGTTTTGAATTTATATTTTGGAACAAAATCCCAACCGATGCAACTAGTTGATACTTTTGCGTTGGTAACTGAAAGTTACCTTGTCTTTTTTTTTACACTATTAGTTGTAAGCTTAATTATTTCGAATCATTTATGTCAAATCTTAACTTTTAAAATAAAAAGTATTTGATGTTCAAATCAATCAATTAATCTACCTTATATTTGAATTTGTTAAAAATTATTTCTGATACAATATGGTAAAGAGAAGGAAAAACATGTCAAGTGATACTTTTAAACATGCACTAAATAATATCATCAATAAACAATAAAGATAATTATTTTATTATTGATTTGATACTAATCTGAAAAGTAAGTTGTGAAAAAAGAACTCCAAAAATCGGCGTCAATCAAAACCTTCTTTATTTAAGCCTCGTATACACGATGACAGTCAACTGTCGCGGTAGTACGGTCATGACAATTCGTGACAGTGCTGTTCACACGTGGCATTGGCTTGCTCGACAGTTGTCCACGAAAAATGGAGGAAGAGAATGCAGTGCTTGCCGTTGTAGGTGAAATTTTAAAGAAAATTGATGGAAAAACTAATAAAAAATGTTTGCGAAAATATTGGACCCGCAAATGGATTCGCCGAAGAAACCGCCTTGGAGCCTGTAATACTCTGGTACGGGAACTTCGAGACGAAGACCCAAAATGTTTTTTCAACTTCTTACGAATGGATACCGAAATGTTCGATTTCCTTCTGGAAAAGGTAAGTAAACGGAATTGTAAAATTGATATTTTGTATTCGTTAACAATTTTATTTATTCGTTACTACAAAATCGTACAAAATACTAAAGATATTCTCAATACCATTTTTAGGTGACGAGCCTCATACAAAAAGAGAACACAATTATGAGAGGGCCATACCTGCCAAAGTGAAATTAGAAATAACGTTGCGCTTGCAACAGGTGATTCATTGGCTAGCTTACAGTACTTGTACAGAGTATCAAAAAGTACGATTAGTAATTTTCTGGGAGAAGTTTTGGATGCCATTTATGACTCATTAAAGGCGTTTATAAAGGTAAATTCAATAGGGTAAATGTTCAGATTAGGGGCTTCTAAACTATCATATTGTATTAAGTGCCTTCTGTGAATTTTGTATGGGACAAACAAATAAACTTTCTCTTGTATCTTGCAACAACATTTGAAGATTTGTAAATAATATTATATTAATTTCTTTATTTGTAGGTACCTCAATGTGAAAAGGACTGGAAAGAAACCGAAAAAGGATTTAACGATACATGGAATTTCCCATATTGTGCGGGAAGTATTGATGGAAAGCAGTGGCCACCTAATTCAGGTTCTCTTTATTTCAACTACAATGGTACCTTTAGTATTGTACTTTTGGCTATGGCAGATCATAACTACAACTTTACATTCATTGATGTAGGAAGTTATGGCAGAATTTCTGATGTGGGTATATTTGCAAAATCATCCCCTTACAATGCTTTTGAAGGAAAAAAATTCAATTTCCCTGACAAATTTGTAATTTTGGGAGATGAAGCGTTTCCATTGAAACGTTACTTAACGAAACCATATCCCATAAGTAAGAAATTATCATATCAACAAAAAATCTTTAATTATAGGTTGAGTCGCGCCAGGCGAATTATTGAAAACGCTTACGGAATGCTGGCATCATCTTTTCGTGTATTCAGATCGCCAATACAATTACATCCTGAGAAAGTTGTAAAGGTTATTAAAGCTGCATGTGCTCTGCACAATTGGATGAGAAAAACAAAGAAAGCACAGAATTGTACGGTGGATGTAGAAAACCATTTAACAGGAAAGATTATACCTGGTTCATGACGAGAGAACAAGAACAACAAAAACGCAAGGAATCTTATCAATATAGCGCCATCACAACATAGAAACTATCTTGTAAATGCTAGAGAAAAAAGGGACGAGTTTTCTTCTTATTTTATTGGTGAAGGAGCTGTTCCTTGGCAGGATAAAATGATATATTAAGAAAATTACGATACGGGTATTCAATCTCCTGGTATTAACTTGTTAAACGTGTTAAATAAAGAAAAAATTTACAGTTCTGTGCTTAGTTATATGCTTATTTATTTAAATATAATATTATAATTACACATATTAATCAAGAATCAGTTAGTTCACTGTCAATTATGGACCAATTAGTGAAATAAGTATAGACACTGGGAGTGCCCTGAGACAGAGCCCCAAACGTTTCCTAGACGGAAACTAGATCACAGTCACTATTTAATTCTTCGTTTGTTCCAGTACCTCTTTGATTGACGTCCAGGTTACTATTGTTAGTTGTTATTATTGTATCATCATCGTTTGTACTGCTCCTACTTATGCTGAGAGTAGGTTCAGATAGTTGTCTGAGACGAACGGTAGTTATCAGTGACTGAATACCATGTTGTAGTTGAATTGCTTTTCAAATTGGTAAAGTCTTTAGCTGCGAAGCCGAAGTTGTGCAATCATCACTTGATTGGCGAGGTCTTTGTGACACTGCTTTGAATGCCGGTATAGCGCTGTCCAGTGCTTCACCTAACTTTTGTTTTTCGGTCTCGTTTCTTCTTTTTTTTCCGAGAAGGGAAACTAGGAGTACGGGGCTCAGGCTTCTCAGCGTTAACTGCTTCCGGAGGATGTTGATTTACCACAGGCATACATGATGAAGACTCAGCAAACTGGTTATATCCATGTTCTGCTGTCTCCTGTAACAAAAGAAACAAAGCATATCTTTCGTTCGTACTTTGTTAGCCTATCTAAAAATGTGAACTCGGAACCCTTACCGTGATTGAATTATGGTTGCACAAACTTTTCAATTAATTTTATTTTTAATCGCTATATGTAATTGGCAATTGGAGCTGTTGAGTTTATCTCCATTTTCCTTACTAATTTCAAAACATTCATCAATTTTGTTGATATGAAAAGTAAATACACATACATGTTTTGTTTTTCGTTTTCCTCAACTACTACCTACCTAGATTTAAAATTAAATTTAAATATTTTAGTTTTAACATTCGCCACCCACTGTTTTTTAAAATCATACCAAGTAACGAGTTACGGTGCATGCACAATGTATGAGGTTTTTCCTCATGAGATTTGAGCAACTTTTTATTATTCTTTTTTAATATAAATACAATGCTTTAAAATGTAGGTAGCTCAATTCTCTATTAATCATGAGGAAAAAGTTACGAAATTTTTAACTTTTTCATTGAGGAAAAAGTATTTCAAAAACAAATTTTTTTTTCTCAAAATAAATTTTCATACAAACTTGGATCTCATGAGTAAAAGTATTTTCATTGTGCATGCTCTGTAACGAATCTAACGATTTACAAAGAGAGGAAATGTCAGAATTTGACAATTGCTTTTGTTATTATGTTTCGTGATAATGGTGATTGGTGAATGAAAAAATAGGTAAATACATTTATAAACTAAAATGGAACATCAACTAAAAGAGGAAACAAAAGACAATTTAAAACAAGATACGCAAGAAGTGTGTTTTTCGCTTTAAATATTCAGATGGGTCGGGTTATTTAATTTAACTTTATTTTAGACTTCAAAAAATATTTTAGGTTTTGATATTAACATTAAAAAAGAAAAGAATGAGATAAATCTTGATTCAACTACAGCTACTGCATTTGACCGAGTTGAAGAATATGAATTGGAAAACGAGACCTGCTGGATGGTCATTTTGTTGTGTTTTATCTCTCGTTTATCACTTATTTTATCTCTTTTTGTAGAATTGTAAAAATATTGAAAAAACTCTACATACCCCCACTCACATTTCTCCTTAAAAATGAATTCAATGGAAATTCGATGAATTTCTAGGTTTCTCCTTTGTAGAAACCTAAACGATTTGACATTTGGATATGATAAAAGTGTTTACATTTTTATCATTGACAAATTTGTTAGTGATAAAAATATTTTCTTATGTTCTTTTAAAAAGAATTGGAATAATTTATATTTTAAATACGAAAAATGGTATGTATATCTTATACAAACATTTTAAAGATTATTAATATATTTTTTGCACGATCGCAGGCTGTAATTAAAGTAATTTTGTTTTAAAATAAATACATAGGTCAATTTAGTAGCACCGTGTATTATATTTAGTATTTATTTATATTTAGTATTATATATTTATATATGTATTTAGTGGATAATGTTTCTACTTTTATGGAAAGAATCAATTACAATTATATGGAAACAGTCGATTGACGGAACAACTATTGTCAGCGATGTTGGAAGTAGGAACACAAGTTTAATTCTACCAAATCAAAGCCTTTCTGCAAATGAACGCGGAAAGAAATCAATTTTGAATGCCGATCAAAATACGAGGACAACAAAGTATGCATGGTGTAAATAGAAAGTGTGTAAATAGAAATAAATAAGTTTGCTTTAGAAATATACTAGGAAAAATATGTATCATTTTATTAAAAGTCACTACTTAAAATTACAATAAGTAAAATGTTCCTCATTAAAACTAAATTATTTTATTTATATACGTGAAATATAAAATAAATATAATAAAAACTCAAAGTAACTGAATTTTAGTTTGATTCCAAAAGTGTCTTCGTTCAACTTTCAAAACGTTCAACTGAAAAGAAACAATGTTAGTACATTTTAACATTTATCAAATTGATAAGTTGTTTAAGGGAAGCTTACTGTATGAGGATAGGTCAAGTTCATTTGGTAATTCCGTAATGTTAACATCAAATCTATCTTGAAATACAAATGTAATTGCAAGACCTTTGGTATCAAAACGACCCAGCAAATCTGTGTAGGTAAGTATCTGCATTTTCTGGCATATCATAATTGAATACAATATTTACTCGTTCGATATCCATTCCTCGTCGAAATAAATTTGTTGCAACCAAAATACGCTGAAAAACCAAAAATATATTAATATATTATTTTTTATAACTTAATAGATGTAGCTTACTTTTTGGAAATCTTTAAACTGTTGATATCTTGATAATCGTTCCTCTTGCACCATTCCTCCTCTATGAATGCCGATAGCGAGGAAATTTTGTTCAGTAACAACTGTGCTAATGCCATACATCTTTGAACAGATTTTACAAATATAACAACTTGATTAAACTCCAAAAAGTCTAGAAGTTCAAACGATTTTTTGTTTTTCTCATTTTCCTTCAACTTAACGTAATGCTGTTGTAATCCGTGGAGGGTACGTTTTGCTTCATCATTAACTTCCATCGGCTATAAATTGAATTGTGAAAAGAACAAATATTATGATAAATGAAATGAATCTAAACACAAAATTTGATTGTTTCCATATACTTATACATAGCTATACATATGATATATATATATTTATTTAGCGCGATTAGCTATACATATTATATATATTTATATATCGCGATTCATAAGAATCGCAATATGTATATAAATATATATAATATGTATAGCTATGTATATATGAATATGTATATATGAAGTATATAAATGAAAATATGTATATATGAATTTGAAGCAAAATAAAACAAACTATTTCTTCACAAATACTCACCAATATTAGATTTATCCCAAATTTAAATATTTAAACACCAAAACGTACAAAAAACGAAAACCAAATAACAATTTAATAATTAATTAAATATTATATTTAATTTTCACTTTATATTTAATTTAATTAGTTTTAATTAGTTTAAAATGACTTTTGTAATTAAATATGACAATGTCAATGACAATATAATTGTTTGACATTTACGAAAGTTAAAAAGAGGCAAATATATATTGTTGTTTACTCATACAAATGAGCATTTATTGGAAAAGTTCATCGTAAAAATAAATTCATCAATCAAAGACTAACTTTGAATATCAGCTGATTTTATCTCTTCTTTTATCACTTAATGATAAAACACAACAAAATGACCATCCAGCAGGATGGTCATTTTGTTGTGTTTTATCATTAAGTGATAAAAGAAGAGATAAAATCAGCTGATATTCAAAGTTAGTCTTTGATTGATGAATTTATTTTTACGATGAACTTTTCCAATAAATGCTCATTTGTATGAGTAAACAACAATATATATTTGCCTCTTTTTAACTTTCGTAAATGTCAAACAATTATATTGTCATTGACATTGTCATATTTATGTCGAATTCTTTTTGCCAGGGGTGCGTTTCGAAATTAACTATGGTGAACCGCGGTTAACTTTACTCTACCAAATATCGTTCCATAATTAACCGCAAAATAAAAAATTTACTGGATGACAGATGTACTATCGTTCCAAAACTATAAAAATTAGTTGTCATAGTAAATTGTGACGTCACTACTTTAACTTTGTTACTCAAGTCTAGAGTAGAGTTTGTTGAGGTTCTAATGTCAAAACATATAAATATTTAAAACGACATGTCAACCGATTTATAAAACACAATATAATTTTTTATAATAAAAGAAAATTTTAATTGTTGTGGAAAAAAAAGTTAGAAATTATATTGTTTTGTGAATATATCATACATTTAATTATTATTTACTAAGTATTTAATAATTTTTAGTGAAATGTGTTATTTTTATTATTTTTATTTGATACTGAAGACTGAAAAATAAATTATAGAAATAAAAAACATATACTACATTTTTAGTTTTATTCATCGTAATTAGAATATTAGTTTTTATTAATTTTGAATTTTTAGCGGTCTTTTACAATTTAACTTTGACAGCTTTACTATGGTAATTTGAATTTAATACTCGACGTCACTATTTTGACTATGACATTAGTGACATTATTACCTTATGGTTAACCGTGGTTAATTTCGAAACGCACCCCAGATCAGAAAAAAGTTATTTTTTTTCACAAAAAGAATACGAAAAAATTTGCTCTAATTTTGTAGTTGTGTTTGTGAACTGTTATTAAATGTTTTTGTAATTAATTGTATATAATAAAATAATTTTTTATTAATTTTTATTTTAAAACACGATTTAAACACAACTTTTATTTAAACAATAACTATTCCACTTTAAAAAAATAATATTAAGTAAATGCCGTCTTGTTTATTTATCAATTTTGACAGAAGTGTAAATGTATTTGTGTTACTCTATTGTATTAAAAACTTGATCTACGAAAAAATCTAGATTCAGAAAAATCTTTTTAGGGCAGAAAAAGATCACTTTTTTTTGTCAAATAGAATACGTAATGTCAAAAAAAAGTGATCTGAGATCAAAAAGGGGCGTATTAGAGCAATTTTTTCATCAAAAAGAATTCGACATTAATTACAAAAGTCATTTTAAACTAATTAAAACTAATTAAATTAAATATAAAGTGAAAATTAAATATAATATTTAATTAATTATTAAATTGTTATTTGGTTTTCGTTTTTTGTACGTTTTGGTGTTTAAATATTTAAATTTGGGATAAATCTAATATTGGTGAGTATTTGTGAAGAAATAGTTTGTTTTATTTTGCTTCAAATTCATATATACATATTTTCATTTATATACTTCATATATACATATTCATATATACATAGCTATACATATTATATATATTTATATACATATTGCGATTCTTATGAATCGCGATATATAAATATATATAATATGTATAGCTAATCGCGCTAAATAAATATATATATATCATATGTATAGCTATGTATAAGTATATGGAAACAATCAAATTTTGTGTTTAGATTCATTTCATTTATCATAATATTTGTTCTTTTCACAATTCAATTTATAGCCGATGGAAGTTAATGATGAAGCAAAACGTACCCTCCACGGATTACAACAGCATTACGTTAAGTTGAAGGAAAATGAGAAAAACAAAAAATCGTTTGAACTTCTAGACTTTTTGGAGTTTAATCAAGTTGTTATATTTGTAAAATCTGTTCAAAGATGTATGGCATTAGCACAGTTGTTACTGAACAAAATTTCCTCGCTATCGGCATTCATAGAGGAGGAATGGTGCAAGAGGAACGATTATCAAGATATCAACAGTTTAAAGATTTCCAAAAAGTAAGCTACATCTATTAAGTTATAAAAAATAATATATTAATATATTTTTGGTTTTTCAGCGTATTTTGGTTGCAACAAATTTATTTCGACGAGGAATGGATATCGAACGAGTAAATATTGTATTCAATTATGATATGCCAGAAAATGCAGATACTTACCTACACAGATTTGCTGGGTCGTTTTGATACCAAAGGTCTTGCAATTACATTTGTATTTCAAGATAGATTTGATGTTAACATTACGGAATTACCAAATGAACTTGACCTATCCTCATACAGTAAGCTTCCCTTAAACAACTTATCAATTTGATAAATGTTAAAATGTACTAACATTGTTTCTTTTCAGTTGAACGTTTTGAAAGTTGAACGAAGACACTTTTGGAATCAAACTAAAATTCAGTTACTTTGAGTTTTTATTATATTTATTTTATATTTCACGTATATAAATAAAATAATTTAGTTTTAATGAGGAACATTTTACTTATTGTAATTTTAAGTAGTGACTTTTAATAAAATGATACATATTTTTCCTAGTATATTTCTAAAGCAAACTTATTTATTTCTATTTACACACTTTCTATTTACACCATGCATACTTTGTTGTCCTCGTATTTTGATCGGCATTCAAAATTGATTTCTTTCCGCGTTCATTTGCAGAAAGGCTTTGATTTGGTAGAATTAAACTTGTGTTCCTACTTCCAACATCGCTGACAATAGTTGTTCCGTCAATCGACTGTTTCCATATAATTGTAATTGATTCTTTCCATAAAAGTAGAAACATTATCCACTAAATACATATATAAATATATAATACTAAATATAAATAAATACTAAATATAATACACGGTGCTACTAAATTGACCTATGTATTTATTTTAAAACAAAATTACTTTAATTACAGCCTGCGATCGTGCAAAAAATATATTAATAATCTTTAAAATGTTTGTATAAGATATACATACCATTTTTCGTATTTAAAATATAAATTATTCCAATTCTTTTTAAAAGAACATAAGAAAATATTTTTATCACTAACAAATTTGTCAATGATAAAAATGTAAACACTTTTATCATATCCAAATGTCAAATCGTTTAGGTTTCTACAAAGGAGAAACCTAGAAATTCATCGAATTTCCATTGAATTCATTTTTAAGGAGAAATGTGAGTGGGGGTATGTAGAGTTTTTTCAATATTTTTACAATTCTACAAAAAGAGATAAAATAAGTGATAAACGAGAGATAAAACACAACAAAATGACCATCCAGCAAAATTAAAAATGTAAGTGCTTAGTGAAAATGAAATATATAGAAAATATAAATGAAATATATAGAAAATAGGATAATTGATTACTAAAAACTAGAAATTACAATTTTTTATCCCTTATATTATATCTCTATTTACAAAAATAATTGTAAGCCCAAATCCATAAGAAATTTCTGTTACTTATACGCAATTATTTATAGGAAATGCAGACTAGCTCGCCAAATGCTGAAGAAATAAATGATTGCAAAATTGGTAAGAAAAAGTTTGTGGATGCCGGTTCTTTGAAAATTCATCCATTCGAAAAACCGTATAAATGTTCCAAATGCAAAAAACAGTTTAAGTTTAGAAAGAACTTGGTTTTACACAATCGCAACCACGGCAAAACGAAGTTTAAGGTGAGATTTTTGATTAGATTGATTATCAATTTACAACTTTTATGAAACGTTTTCGTCGTTTTGCTGTATTTTTATAGAGCACATCCAACAAAGTATTACAACCAATATACCATCAAAATTTATTTTATTGCATAGGTTACGGATAACGGCGCCAATAAATCTTACGAATGTAAACTTTGTAATAGAAGGCTTGGAAGTAATTATTAGGTAACAATACACATGAGATCTCATACAGGTTTTATCAGTTAGGCTGAAACTTTATTTTTAGAAAATATCTAATGCTGTTAGTTTGAAACTCATCGTCTATTAAGTTATGGAGTTTGTTCTAAAGCAGAACTAAAAAAACTTTAAAACAAATCCTACTTGCAACGGTTTATATTACACATTGGTTGGCCGCCGCCCTCCCCCTATTTATGCAAAATTGTTGGTTTAACGAAGTGCCATTTGTTTAATTACAGCAAAAAGGCGAACTTGGCTCTTTAAAAACAAAACAAACAACTTTGCGTAAAGGTTTTTTTTTGTTTTATTTATTGGCTTTACCCCAACACTTAACTAAAAATATAGCGAAGTCTCAAATGATTTTATTTATCTGTGTTTAGGGGATGGGAGTGAAAAAAGGTTAAAAAAGGTTATTTGACCCGCATGAGTGGAGTGTCATTTAAAAGAGCACCAAAATTAACAAACATTGCAATTTTTTTTTAATTTAGCGATGAACAGTTTTGAATTATTTACAAAAAAGTCCAATATTTAGCATTAACACCTCCCACAATTTTTTTTCAATATAAAACTTTTGGTGTAAATTGAGTTGAACATTTTACCTAAAGTAATATTTTTTGTATCATTTCGATCAACTTAGATGAGATTGACATTTATTATTATTATTTTATTAATATATGTAATACAATACAGGTAAGGCAAGCCTTCTCAAAGTCTGTAATGAGTGATATACATAATAAAAAGGAATAAACGATTGGAAAATAATTTAGAAGAAATATAATAAATGCTTAATATAATGCTTAGAATGAAATATAATAAATACTTAATACTAACATAAAATATTGAAATTCATAACAATAAAAAAAAAAACTTATATATTTAAATTAATTCGTCAAAGTAACTAAAACACTTTCTTTTAAATATGCCTAGAGTATTTGAGCGTTTAGTATGTTCAGGAAGATTATTATAGATTTTAATACCATGAACGAAAATAGAGTCTGAGAATTGTTTACAAGAGTATCTGCTACTAAGAGACTGAAGTCTACGTGTTCACATGGAAGAACCAAACTGTAATAAGGAAGATAAATAAGACGGATGCTGAACATGCAAAATCTTAAATAAAAAACAACACATACGGTACTGTAAATATGAGAAGAAAGAGCAACCGAGTATATGGGAAGCATAATTTGAGACATGATCATATCGTTTAAGTTTATAGACATAACGTGTACAATTGTTAAATGCGATCTTTTAGAATCAAAGTCAGAATTGTAAAACAGAACATCACAATATGTAAAGAGTGGTACAATTAACGTTTTGATAAACAGCAAGCGTATATTTAAAGGAGTAAAGTGTTGAAATTGACACAAGCAATGTAGAGAAAAATTTACTTTACGACAAACTTGATTAGTGTGATCATACCATGTAAGAGTATTATTAAAAGTTACGCCAAGATTCTTCACAGTGTCAGTAACTTGAAGTTGGACACCATTTAAGAACAATCGAGGTAACACAATGTCAAGACGACGTTTGTATATAAAAATACACTGTGTTTTAATAACATTAAGTGAGAGTCCATTAGAACTAGACCACCTAGAAACAGAGACTAAATCTTCATTGATTTGATCAAATGCACAATTAATATCCTTTAGTTGAGCAGAATGGTACATTTGACTGTCATCAGCATATAAATGAAATGAGCAAAAGTTAATGTGATAAGGTAGATCATTTATATACAAAGCAAATAGCAATGGCCCCAAGATAGACCCCTGAAGTACACCAGAAAATAACGGAAGAGGATTCGACAAGTTATCTCCAATACGCACACTTTGACGTCGATCAGACAGATAAGAAACCAGGAATCGGACAGCAAGTGGAGAGAAACCAAAATAAAGCCATAATTTTTGGACCAGGCAAACATGATCAATTGAATCAAAAGCTTTCGTAAAATCTAGTAGAATTAAAATAGAAAATTTAGATTCATTGAGTTTACTTCCAATGTCAAATACTATTGGGGGAAGTGCAGTTAGTGTGGGAAACTCTAAAAACGCTATGTTATACCCTTCCTGTTATTAAAAATGAAATTAATTTTTTTACGGAATATTCAGTGAATCTGTTGTCGATACCAGAGCTTTATGTAACAATTAAAATTAAAAAAAAAAAAATTTATTAAAAGAAAAAAAAATTTTTTCCCACACTAACCGCACTTTAGCCATACTATTTTAAAAAGCGCAGTAGAAGTACTATAGTTTTTACGAAACCCTGACTAAAAATCATATAATAAATTGTTACCCTCAATGTAACTTTCCATTTGATTTTTAAGCAACATTTCAAAAGCTTTCGATAATACTGATAAAATACTTATTGGACGATAATCACCAAGAGGGTTCTCTTGTTTTCGGTATAGGTAACAATTTACTATTGATATTTACGATGAAACATTGATTTTGTATGTGTCTATGGTCTGGCAATATAAACACTTTACAACACAACTTTATCTCAATTATTTTGATATTGTGTTCTTTACATTCACGGAACCCTTGACGAGCGAATTTTATTCGCGCTTGTCTGACTTTTTTCATTTAAGACGCGCCTATAGATGTTTAACATAAAAAAATCAAATGATTCTCTGCTTTCCTTTAGTTTAATTCCCCAATTACCGAAGTCATGCCATGTCACTTTAAATGACTGAAGTTACATCGCATCAATTTTCGTATTGTTGAAGTCGTTCTTACGCCTCAAGTCATTTTATACGACAGATGTCACTTTAACACCCCAATTACTGAAGCCGTGTCACGTCTGGCGACGTGACTATAGTCACGCCGCGTCACGAAAAAAATTAGTATTGTTGAAGTCAATAAAACTGACACGACTGAAGCTAAAAGTTCTGAAAAAACAAAATCTAAAACTGGTATCATTTTTGCATCCTTCAAGTTCATGAAATAATTATAATAATTAATAATTACGGATGTGTGAATAAAACTAGGTCACATGAGAAATTGAGACATTTTATTCGACATCTGTCGTATAAAATGACTTTAGGCGTAAAAAAACGATTCCAACAATAAGAAAATTGATACGATGTGACTTTAGTCATTTAAGTGATATGACATGACTTCGGTAATCATGATGTGAATGACATATGCGGCTCAATTTTTCATGTTAGATTTATTTTTTTAAAAGGTCTTTAATTAAAGGTCTTAACATTAAAAATAAAGATATACTTTTGTGATTTATTTATTATATAATTATTTTATTCACAATTATTTTGTGAAATTGAAGAATGTTTTAGAATTTTATTTTCATTCGAGACGGTTTTTCGACTTCAACAATACCAATTTTTATCCGACGTGACGTGACTATAGTCATGTCGCGTGATGTGACACGACTTCTTTAATTGGGGCGCAATTCTACTATGTACTTAAGAAGCATAGTAAATCTATATATAGTAATCCCATTTAAAGACATTCTCAATTTTCAAAAGAAAACTAGCTCGAAAAAAACAGTAATAGCATTAATACCAGACTACAGAATTATTATTTTTCTTTTATAGGTAAAACAACCTCACAAATGTAAAATTTGTGATAAAATATTTCGGTGTGATTCTCTTTTGCAAAAACACTTGATAATACATACAGATGAAAAACCATATAAATGTCCCGAATGCAATAAACAATATTTTTGTAAGAAATCTCTGATGAGACATAAGAGAACTCATCACTTTAGGAATGGACAGGTAAGCACAAATGTATAGTTTTTTTTTTAAAGAAATATGACAAAGATTTTAGTTGTATGTCCAAAATACGCTTTAAAACCATTTAGACACAGTTTAGCACACCATCAAGCACACAGTTTAGCTGCACAATAGAACTATATAACGTCACTACCAAGTAAAATATAAAATGCATTCAGAGGAGTTTTACAACAATTGAATTGCATTTAATCAAACATTTTTTGGTGGTTATTCAATTTTTTGATACTTTTTTTATAGTTGTTTTTTCTCCATAATTTGTGTTTGACTTGGAAGACCATGGTTAGTTGCAGTATTATTACTGATATAATTATTTATATCATCCAATTTCGCATGGAGCGCATCCAGAGCTTTCTCATTATTATTCGCATTTACCCTATTTACTTGATAAAACTGTCTCAGAGGGTTTGCTAATACTGTTTTCGGTTTTTATTTGAATGTTATCGGTGTCAAATACTGGAGTCTGTAACTTATCGAAAGCTTCATTACAGCCCAAACTTCTTCGTCATCATTTCAAATTTGGCTTCATTCAAACACAAATAAAAAAACTAAAATATTGGGACCCATTCAGTAAAATCTTCTATCGGCAGTTTATGTTATTCTTCTATTCTTCTATTAAAAGAATAGCAGAAATTTTTGATAGAAGATTTTACTGATAAGGCCCCATTAGTTGATGTTATTATGTCTGGTTTTGTAAAAGAGAATAGGTGACATACAATGAAAATAGAATAGGATATTACAACAATATTTGTCTTTCTCTTTAAATATTGGTTATTGTTTCAATTAATTGAATTCTGGTTGTTTTTTTTTTGTTATAACAAGTGCCAATTTGTTTGTTGGTAGGAAATTTAATTTTGAGTTGGTTGAGTTGTGATACTCTATCATTCTACCATCTACTCTACCATCAATTAAAAAATTGTTTTGAAAACAAAATTTCACCGTGGTTCTATTTGTGTGATTCTAATTGCTACTTTATGTGATTGCAATTAGAAATTCTTATTCAAAATTGGACTTACTGCAAAATCAATTTAAAAACAAAAAGTTATCTGTTCTTACCAGCAACAGCAAATTTTTAGTGTTGGTCAATTAATTACATAACGGTCATTGACAACACCAGTATTTATCTGATTGATTGTCTACATAACTAATATTGTCAACAACTTCTTGTTATATTTATTGTCACCAACAACATCTTTTGGAACAAATATTTACATCTCTTTTCTTACTGGGAAAGGCAAATTTAATTAAGTAATATTAAGTAAAATGCTTGACTAAGAGAAGTCAATGCGTTGAGGAGTGAGATCTTCTGTCATTATTTATTTTGACATTGTTTAAGTCAAATAACTAAAATATAGTGTTGGTGTGGATGTGACGGTCTTGGCTTCTTAGATGCTATGGTCGTCTGAGTCTCGTTTATTCATTTGTTTTTTGTTGGTCTCACTTTATATTCCGAATGCGTGCATTTCAAGTAATTTGTACTGGCATGATGAATATTTCCTTTTGGACGTACGTGAATGAAGCTAGGTGGAACGCAAAATCTCTAGGCACGCAATTGCCTAGCTCCCGTTGTTACCCGTAACAATGGTTCCAGTCTCTATTAAATCCTCGTTCTGTTTGGCTAGTCTCTGGAAAAAGCTATGACATTTTTCAACTGGTCTAGCTAGATAAGCATGCAATTTGTCAGGATATAGCGGATACACATAATCATCAACCATATTACAATTTGGCACTATTTAAAAAGGCTGGTTCGATGAAACTCACAACTCACAGCGAACTGAGTTCTCTCAAATCTTCACGAATGACATAAAAACTGAAAGCTATGACCAAAACATGCACAGTGATGAATTTTGAGCTTAATCGAAACATGGGCGCAAAAATGGGACAAAATTTAGAGTATATTTTCGTTTGTACGGAAAAGTAGCTATTACTTCAGTTTTGACGACTAAATGCAAATGATAATGGTCAAAGAACGATGACCAATGATAAACGACTTCAAAATCTGGATTGACGTAATTAAAATTGATTTTCAAAAAAGAAAAATTTAATTCGAAAATTTAAAACAAAACCCGGTAGATACTTTTTATATAACCATTAATATAAGGCTTTTTTAATAGGTTTTTCTATCTTGCTTCAGGAATAGTTTCTTTAGTTGGAAGTCATAACAAATTCTCTAATTAATTTATTGGTATACAAAAAAAATGTTTATTGGAAGTAGAACAGTGGATTGCTTTGCAGAATTAGACTTACTTTAGTAGGGCTAATTTATAGAGTTGTTTGAGCAATGAGTCACAAACCAGCTTTCAACAATTTCAAACATAGATAAACAAGTAGTTTGTAAATCAGTTTGATTTTTTAAAATAAAATTTGTGGTAGATCAAAAATTTACAAATCAACAATAACTGATTATTCCGTGCGCGATTTACTGAAAAATTGTGAATTTTAATTAGAGATGTTAAAATACCGTATTTTATTTTTTTTGTTTAATACAGAGTATTATACATTGTATAATACAAAATAAAATACCGTCTATTCTGTACAAAAGTGCAACAGTCGACACACAGTGTTAGTAGTATAACGACAAAAAATTACTTCCATCACCTTTTTCAATCAGAACTAATTCATTTTCTTCTAAATATTTGCGCCGGAATTTGGATTTCTTATCGTTATCTTTATTTATATTCCTTAAACGAATAATAATAAGATCTATTTTTTCATTTGAATCTAATTCTGCTTGGTTTCTTTATTAATTACTTTAGTGCCAAGCTATTGTATTTATGTTTTTATTTAAATTGAAGCCTTATCATTTTCCATCAGTTGAAGATTTATTGCGATGTTTCACATCCACATGTTTACGCCTCGTTGATTTGTAAGACAAATACTACTTGCAGTATGAGTTACGTTACAGATTAAAAAAGATTTTCTGTTACAGTGGAATATGCGGAACGATGCAACATTCCGAAGATCCACAAACTCTTTGCCAATAAGTTACACAATCAATAGAGTTGCCATCGGTTTCAGAATGTCAGTTTTGAGATTTGGGTGTTTTAGTTAATCAATTTGAAGGTATAGAAAGAGGACTCAAAGATATAAAATTGAATGATAGAGTCCATGGCTCATAATTTTGACTTGCTGCATAAAAAAAAATCCCTGTAACGGTGAATAGGAATGATGCAGCATTCGATGGTTGAAATGTATGTTCTATTGATATTACAACAATTTTGTTGCCATAGAAATTTGCGAATCATTAAGAATGTGTTTTTAATTGTGACAAGCAGCAATAATTCATTTTCTTCTGCGTCTTTTATATATTCAAGAACCAGTAGTGTATATATATTTTCGCTGTTATAAATTTTTTGACTAATCTACGCGAAATCTCAATAAAATGGTATATTGCTGATTCGCGCGCCTCTACAATAGAAAACATTTTTAAAATAAAATACCTTGTATTTTACTACGTTTTGGACAATACGGTATTTTACGTATAATACCGCGTATTATACAATAGTATTAAACACTTTTACATCACTAATTTTAATTAAAATTACATAAACTTGTAACAAGTCAAATTCCACCAATCGATATCGATTATATCTAACTCAATAAATCTATTGTCTTAATTTAAATAAAATTTTTGTAGAGAAAATAATTCGCAAACTGGATTAGTTTTCACAATGCTTTGTTTTTCTTTCCTAGGTATCGATCAACCCCGCTTATGAATGTAAAGTTTGTCATAAACAGTTGACGTATAAGCATAGCCTTAAGCTTCATATGAGAATACATACCGGTGAAAAACCATTTGAATGTTCTAAATGCAACAGAGCATTTCCATTTAAGCAGGGACTGATAAGTCATATGGAAAGTCATAAAGCTGAAGAGTTAAAGGTAAGTCTTCCTTATTTATGTACAATCTTTAAATAATTTAGCCAACGAGATTAGTAACATTTTCGTCACAAATTTCGTAAAACTTTAAACCAAAAAAATATAAAAACTTACGATAGTTGTGAATTTCAAATTTGAAATAATTATCTCCTCGGTGTCGCAATTGATATCGTGTTGACCACTAAAGAATTCGAATACGTGAATACGTGATGTGATGGTCTGAACCAGAAACAACCATGTGCAAGAACAATCCTAGTCGCACTAGGTTTATCAAAAGCGTTTGACACAGTGTCGCACACCGCACTACTAAATGACATCCAGATTACCAACTTGCCTGGCATAATAAGGCGATGGTTGTGTAACTACTTGAGAGGTCGCCAAACATACGTGGATTTCAGAAGCACGAAATCAAAAACGAAAACACTCAGAAAAGGGGTACCACAAGGTGGAGTTCTCTCTCCATCACTCTTCAACCTCTGCCTAAGCAGTTTACCTACTCCACTAGAAGGTATAACCATCATATCGTATGCTGACGACTGTACGGTCCTTGCCACAGGAAGAAATCAGGAACAACTCACCGAAATGTTGAACACATATCTTAACTACCTCAATGAATGGTTTAGGAGCAAAAAGCTGACACCATCGTCAGAAAAAGCCACCACCACACTTTTCACCACTTGGACGAAGGAAGTCTAAACATCCGCATTGACAACGTGCTCCTTCCTACAGTTAAAAATCCGACATTGCTGGGAGTGACATTCGATCCACTGCTAAGGTTCAATGCACACGCACAACAGGTAAACACGAGGCTGAAAAACAGAAACAATGCACTGAAAGCGCTAGCTGGAAGTTCATGGAGCAATGACAAGAACACAATTATTACAACTTACAAAACTATAGGTTGACCCATCCTAAACTATGCAGCACCAATATGGACACCACAAGTTCCATGTAATAACATTCTGTTGATGGTGTCACCACATAGAACCATAAGAAAAACTGCTAAGCTCTTTCAAACTGATGTTAGAAAAGATTCAAAAACCGTATCGATGAGCTTACATACAGAAGTGGTTTAAAAAGGTTTCACACTAAGGCGGTAGAAGAAACAGTAAACAACGATGTTCATAATCGAGTTCTAAATAAAAAACCACCAAAAGTCGCTGCAGAAGAAAACCAATTGCATCGCAGCACTAGATGCATTCTGGGTCAACTAAAATCCAGTTGGTCACGAATATTAAATCACTACATGAACCGATTCGACTCCCAAATTATTGACAAGTGTCCCACTTGTAAAGGAACTCCACAGTTGACCACTTATTTACATGTCCAGAGAATGCGACGGACCTGACGAAAAAAGATCTGTGGTACCGCCCAAGGGCAGTAGCAGAGCTTTTGAATTTAGAAACGGAATCAATCGAGTAGCACTTTACCAACGTCGCTACAACAACGACAACAACAATACGTGGATAGCTCGAAATCTGCTAACCTTCGAAAGCATCTACTAATTGTGGTGATCCTAACAAATTGGTTCTGATTTTTGTTAAATTTGTAAACTGATAAACTTAGAGTAGGGTAGCGAAATCCGAAATTCAACGTCCATAACATGCTGTCTGGGTAATGCTTTCAGAATAAGGTTGGTGTATCGGAGACAAGCAGGGTAAAAACTACTTCGTCAATGACGTTGCATCACGATGAATTGGTGCCTTCAAACCAATGCAACCCAAGCGTCTGTTCTCCATGTTAGGGGCACCTGGGAGTGGAAACTAATTTGTTAAATTTGAATATCAGAAAAAGAATAACAGACCCGGACAAAAAAACAGAATTTTATCTGGACGAGAAAAAGGACCAGACTACCGAATCTGAACGTGAAACGTGCGCAGTCTGAGCGCTCCTGATGCTCTTATAAGTCTAGAAACAAAGGATATAATAGCTCTGTAATAAATTAGACAGTCAATAATCGGAGAACTAGATTTGGACAGTCACCCTTTATACTGTAGTGATCATCCTTCTCGAAGAGAATTTGGTACTGGTTTTCTTGTTGGCGCACACATGCAGGCGGCCGTGATGAAATTCATTCCGGTCAATGAGAGGATCTGCTACTTACGGGTACGCGGTACATACAACAATATTTCTCTTATTGCCATGCATACACCTACTGAAGCAAAGACCGTCGACGAGACGGATACTTTCTACATAGCACTAGAAGAGGTTATGAAACAAACACCTACACGCGATTTCATTATGGTTCTTGGTGAGGTTTATGGCAGGTTGGAAGAGATGTCTCTTATGGAAATGTGGTGGGCCCCAACAGTCTGCATTTGAATTCGAATAATAATGGTGAGAGAATGACTGAGTTTGCATTATCAAATAATTTGTGAATTGCCAGTACTTTCTTTCCGCACCAAACGGTTCATAAGCAGACTTGGGTCTCTCCGAATGGAAACACTCGAAATCAAATTGATTTCGTTCTAGTAACAGCACGTTTCTTTTCTAGTGTTCTGGATGTGCGATCCTTTAAAGGTCCATACATTGGAAGTGATCACTTCCTCATATGTGCTACGATAAGGTTCCACTTCCCAAATCCAGGCATTCCAAAATTCAACCAACGGAAACGTTTTACATCTCATCACTAAAAATGCTGAAACAGAGATATCAAAACCATATTGAAAAATTGGAGAAATCAGAAACCATGAATGGAGACGTCGATAAGTCATGGTACTTGTTCAAATATGGTGTCTGAAATGTTTACAAGGACGCAATATTAGGTCCACGAAGGAGAACTATAAACTGGCAAGACAAGCCGTTACAAAGTTATGTAGATGAACGAAGAGAGAATGTTGAAAGAGAAAGTGTGAGGAGATTGAAAGCTTCAATAAGGAACATCTTTCCGTAGTAGA
The DNA here is from genome assembly GCA_963693315.1 of Diogma glabrata. Taxonomy (NCBI): domain Eukaryota; kingdom Metazoa; phylum Arthropoda; class Insecta; order Diptera; family Cylindrotomidae; genus Diogma; species Diogma glabrata. Next base: position 111,685,976 of record OY856188.1, read on the forward strand.
AGTGATCTCAAACTAGATCGACAGCTGTTCAAATCGAAAATGGGGAACTACAAGTTGACCTTAAAAATATTTTAGATACTTGGGCCGCTGATTTTGAGAATCTTCTCAACTTAAGTGACCAGCAACAAGTCGGGCGACGTGCAAACATTATTTCTGCGTCAAAAGTCCATGTAGACAAACCCACCTAAGAGGAATTCGAAGCGGCGCTGTCAAAATTAAAACGCAATAAAGCACCTAGTGAGCATCCGAAATGATTGTACATGGTGATGAAACTCTATCTTTAAGATTGTTTGAACTTGTTCAAATGATCTGGCGGACTGAAACCATGCCACAGGACTGGAACACAACTATGCTGATACCAATCCATAAAAAAGGTAATCGCTTACAATGTGCAAACTACAGGGGAATCGCTCTCCTGTGCACAGCATATAAGATCTTTTCCTATATGTATACTGTCTTGTAGTTTTTTTGCAATATTTAATCATCAAAAAACAAATATACTGATAAAATGGCGAAAGAATTAAACAACATATTAACCAAAGCGATAATAAATAATAAATACAACATCAAAAATTCATACCACAAATATTAAATGATATAACAGTACCACAGGAATCAGGATGACATCATGGTATCTTATGATATTGTATCCATGTATGAAAAGATACCAATCGAATTAGTATCCATACACAAAAGATGGCCACAAATACAACAAATTACACCCATACCTGAGAATATATTTAGGAAAATGATAAACTTTTTCGTAGTGGAAAGCAGCTATGTCAAGTTAAACAACAAGTACTACAAACAAAAGGATGGACTCACAAAAGGTGGCTTCGTATCTGATATATTGGCTGATTTTGTAATAACTGACTTTTCGACGAAACTTTCTACTCAATTGAACCTTCTTAAATCACCGTATGTATTAACTAACTAACACGAAACTCAAGTTACACAAGACATTGATTAGACCGGTATTTATGTATGGATCACAAACGTCGACCCTTACACAAAAAGACGAATCACGTTTATCTGTATTTGAGCGTAAGATCTTACGCTACATTTTTGGTCCACTTAAGACAGACGATGGAGAGTACAGAACCCGTTATAACTTTAAGATCAGAGACCTTCTTGAGGGTCCTGATATCACAGGTTGTACCCGTTCCAATAGGATTGCTTGGTTTGGGCATGTTCTACGAGTAGATTCACTGTCTGGAATGATAAAAAAATGGACGTTAGTACCCCAGGCAGTGGGCGACCACGAGGTAGACCACGACTGCAATGGAAGACGGACTTAATAAACGACCTTAAAAAAATCGGCGGCCATGGTAATTATGTCGCTGTTGCGAAAGACCGTGGTGAATATTCGAAGCTGATTAGATTGGCAACACTCCTACATGGAGCATAAACGCCACAAGAAAAAATAATACACATTTAATGAACATGACCCAAATGTTTAACTTACCATTCCCTTAATTACTTTTTGAAATAAAAGCCAGTAACTAGTAAGTCGATATTTGTTGTCGTTATTGTAATTTGCTCCGTTATATTTTATATACATTAACTATATTTTAATAACATTTCTTTTCTTCCCTTTAGAAAGCGACTGTAAAACCTCATCAGTGTGAACATTGCGATAAGAAATTTACTCAACGAAATCTTTTAATCAAGCATACAAGAGTGCATACAGGCGAAAGACCATTTGAATGTTCGAAGTGTCATAAAAAATTTAAACTTAAATCTACTCTGAAGGTTCATATGCAAACCCACATAAAAACGGTAATATTTTATGAAAGTTTTTAGTTTTATTTTATGAATAATTTTGAAGTTTACTATTCTCATCTACGAAGATTACTTCTCTCAGTTTTAAAGTAAAATGGAGAGATATTACTTCGGGTAGGTTTTCCAAAAATTAACCACTATTGGAAATTATATAATAAAATGAATTATTATATACAGTCAAAATCAACATAAAATGGAAAATTTGCAAACGTGAATGAATCCCATTTAGAGAAAATGAACTTTGATAGCTTAACAGTTGGTTTTTTTTTTTTTTTTTTTTTTTATTCATAGTTAGGCATGTTTAGTGTTAATTATAATAAATTATAAATTAACGTCTCTGAATATCCGAAGATACCATGCCAACTAGGGATAAGAATGGAATGCAAATTAGGATTCTCTGAGAAATTTATGAACGTTAACTTTAAAGCCTTGAGGATTAAATTCATCAGGGAAAACCCAGGAAGGTAAGGCATTCCAAAGATGAGAGACTCTGTTGAAAAAGTCACGCTGGAAAGCTACAGTTCTACACCTAATTATTTGAACTGTAAAGGGATGCGCTGCTACGTTTGCTCTGGTGTGACGCGAAAGGTTTGCTGATTTAGGTAAAATCGATTTGATCTCTTCAGAAGCTCGTTCATCCATAATATATTTATAAAATATAGTCAAATCAGCAACATTTCTTCTGTGCTGCAAGGAATCAAGACCGTTAGTAAGACTTGGGTTACCAATGAGTTTAATAGCTCTACGCTGTACAGAATCAAGGCAGTTGAGACTACTCAAGTAAGCTCCACCCCATATGTGAGAACAGTATTCCATGCAGGGACGTATAAAAGATTTATAAACTAAAAGAAGTTGTTCGCTATCGAAAAACTTACGACATCGCCCCAAAAAACCTAACTTTTGAACAGCATTCTTAGCCAGATTAAAAATATGAGAATTCCATTTCATATTATTTTCAATCTCAACTCCTAGAAGTCTGACAGACTCATTCTCTAAAAGATTTTTGGGGCCAAACGTTAATGGAAAAGGATTGGGTGTCGTTATCCTAGAAAAATGACAAACCTGTGTTTTGCTTGTATTGAATTCAACACTGTTAGCAATACCCCAATCCATAATTGTTTTAAGATCAGTGTTAAGGGAATCCATCAATTTTGACCTACACTCACTAAGCGCTAAGGGTGTATATAATTTAGGTGCTTCATGAGACGCATGAAGCGTGCTATCATCAGCAAAACTATGTATAGGATGAACCGTTGAGTCCAACAAATCATTAATATAGATAAGAAAAAGAGTTGGTGACAAAGCGGAACCCTGAGGAACTCCTGCATTAGTTGAAAAAGTATTCGATGATACACCGTCAACATTGACCCGAAATTTTCGATCAGATATAAAGCTCTGTGTCCAAGATATAAGCTGCTCGTCTAAACCATAGGATCTCAATTTGCATATTAGGTTGTTATGCCAAACTTTGTCAAATGCCTTGGAAATATCAAGAGCAACACCGAATGTTTCTCCAAAGTTTTCAAGCGACTTGTTCCAGATATGAGTGACAAAAGACAGCAAATCTCCCGTCGCTCTTCCTTTTCGAAATCCATATTGTCTCTCATTAATTAATTTGGAAGACTCTAAGAAGCTCATTAAATTAAAATTGACATATTTCTCAAAAATTTTAGCAACTACCGATAAAATTGAAATGGGTCTGTAATTCGTAGGATCAGTCTTACTGCCCTTTTTTGGAACTGGCTGTACACTAGCCATTTTCCAAATTTCAGGAAAAATTCTTTCCTTATATGACAAATAGAAGATTTTAGTGAGGATTGGTGCTAGCTCCCTAGCAAATGTTTTAAGTATAATCGGAGGAATAAAATCAGGGCCTGTTGCCTTGTTAGTATTGATTTTCAAAAGCATTTTTCGAACAATGTTTTTCCGAAAAATTATCCGCCTCATTTTATAAGAAACATTAGAAATAGGTTTAGGCTGGAAATTAGGTTCTTTTAAAGTAGAATTTAAAGAGAAATAATGCCCAAGCAAATTAGCTTTCTCTTTTGGATCAATAATAGGGACATCTCTATTAACAAGAGGCGGTAGGGAAGATTTACAAAAGTTGCTTTGGATAGCCTTTGCGGCTTTATAGAAATTGCGTGAACCAGTCGGATTTTCTGCGAATTTAGATGCTTTTTTCCTATTAAATAGATGTTTCTCTTCATCTATTAACTTACGACATAAATTTCTCTCTTTACGGTACTGTCTAAGGTTTTCATCGGTTTTGTTTTGATTAAACTTTCGAAAAGCTTTTTTTTTAACTTTTATAGCTTTTTTGCATTTACTAGAAAACCATAGATCAGTTTTTGGAATGATCAATTTATTAGGAATAAATCTGTGCATACCATCAATTACAGTTTCAGAAAAATTTGATGCAGCTATGTCAGGGTCTTGGCCGGTAAGGCAATAGCGTTTCCAAGGAAAACATCTAAAAAAACTTTTAAGTCCTTGCCAATCCGCAGCTTTGTAATCCCAAACATTGCGAGGATTCGCTTTAAATTGTTTTGGAATTTGTATATTTAGTTGTGTAAGCCATTCTTTATTGTGGACATTAAAATCTCCAAGAACTATAAACTTTGCATTAGGATACTCAACCAACCTATCTATCTTCTCAGATAAGTCATGAAATAAATTAGAGTTCTCAGGTGAATTAGGTGAACGGTAAAGTCCAAAGACAAACAGCGTTTGACTTGGGCAACTAATTTTTAATGACACCATATTGTGAAATTTTGCATTTAATTCAAATTTATTTAATCTCACATATGGTATAGTATTCCTAATATAAGCACAAACTCCATGCTTAATGTAGAAAGAGGATTCAAGTTCATAATTGGGACAAAGGTATCTGTTTTTATCTAAGGTCACAGCACGCGCACTGATAATCGTTTCCGTTAAAAACAAAATATCAGGTTTCATAGTTTCAAGAAAAAGATGGACTGAATTAAGGTTTATATTCAATCCTCTTATGTTCGCATAGCTGATAGATAATTTTGCCATTTTAATTCATAGAGAAATATCAATGAAAAACATACATACGAAAACCACATGTAATGGATAGTCTGGCATAATGTCAGAACGCAGTGTATTACAGTCGCAGTTTCCTTGGTTGTTGTTCCTTGTATTAATCTGTACCACTTGTAATAGATTCTCATCCCTTCGTCATCAATAGTCATATTTCGTGTAGTTTCCTTGACCCATAGTTTCCTTATATTTCTTAAAATCTGACTAAATCTGCAATAGGTGGACGGACGTATAGGAGAGGGAAAATGGCACTAATTACCCTGATTTATTTATTCATTAATATCATATAGTATTGGTTAATTTGAATTAATTGATAATTTTCTTTAATCATCATCCGTATAACCGCTAAGCTTTAATCAGAATTTAATCTTACCACACACTAAAAGCGACGCGCGCTGTGTTTCTATTCGTTTATTTTCAAAATACTGCTAAAGTTTGAATTCTCTAGACATCAACCGTAATTAAACAATTTTTTTTAAACCCTAAATATTTTTCCATTCATCCACATTCAACGATTTAATATCTCGTTTTTGTTAAACATTCTATTGTCTTAATTTCTTTCAAAATAATTTTTCCGTTTCATTATATTACTACTTTGGATTGTAGTTTTGTAATATCTAAACAACATAACATCGAACGAACTTGATTTTGGTTCATTTTGGATTCAATGGTAAATGTTATTAATGTGTCGGAAATATTTTGTATCTCAACCTTATCTTTGGGCAATAGTATCAAATAACGAACGGTTTTTTTTTACCTATGAAAAATTCCCATCAATTGAAAACTCAATGGAAATTATATCACAACCAAAACACCGCATTCGAGTTTTTTCGAGCAAAATTTTTGCTATATAATACGGCCCTGCACATCATTAAAATGTCTTATGTCTTTGAACCAATCTCTCACGAATGACGAAATTGATGTAAATTTTGCATTCGTGCATTTTTGCTATTAAATTTAAGTTAAAATATAAGTAGTGCAATTTTTTTTAATTAATTCAATTTTTAACATAGTGCAATTAGGTCAATTCGTTTTAAATGTATACATGTCCAGTTAGTTCAATTTAAAAAAAATTATATGTTTTGTGTTGTGTAAAAATATAAAAAAAAAGAAATATGAATCATATATGTTAGTGCCGTAAAAATTTACAAAAAAATAATGACCTTGTAGGTAAATCGCTCTTAGTTTAATTTAATTTCGACGGAGACGAAGACTCTCATTATTACATTGTGAGTTGTTTGACATCTCTCGTGGCATTCAGTCGATGGATATAAAAATTTCATCCAGATTATGATTGCATGTCCGGTGCGCTATTTAAATCGATTTTTTTTTAAAAAAATTAAGTGATAAAATCTAGTATTAGCTTAATTGATATAAGCGTAATTTATTTAATTTATTTAGTCAAAATGTACGTGTCCAATTAAAACAAAAAAATTGTGAGTGTAAAGTTATCAAAGAAAAAAAATATTATCTGTTTGTGCCGTACGAAAGTAACAAAAAAGAATTAATTTCCATAAGAAAAAAATTATATAAATGTTTGTGATTGCAATCAATTAAAAATTTGTAACAAACGGAAGGTCAGTTAGTTGTTGCTATTTATTTATTACAACGTAATGTAAGTAATTATCCAAGAAACTGTTGTTTTTGTTTCTAAATTTAAATTTAAACTTGTATTGAATATAATCAAAATTCTTTTTACGGATAATAAATTGTGCCGTAAGAAAGAAAAGAAGAATTAATTACCATAAGGAAAAAATTATATAAATGTTTTGTGATTGCAATCAATTAAAAGTTTGTAACATACGGAAGGTCAGTTAGTTGTTGCTATTCATTTATTACAATCTAATGTAAGTAATTATGCAAGAAACTGTTGTGTTTTTTTTTGAATTTAAATTTAAACTTGTATTGAATATAATCAAAATCCATTTTTCGGATAATAAATTCATGTGTTATTAATTGGAAGGTCACAATCCACAATGATGAACATACGCCAATCGATCACTCTAGTGTACGGATTCTAGAATATGCCGTTTTGTTGAATTTGTGGTTATATTTTTTTTTATGATATTAAATGGCCATCTTGGTTCACATTTAGTATACGGAATGATTGAATTATGCATATTATAAATTGCGGAATCGCGAAATTGTTTCAACGCATCGTTAATATAAAATTGGTGCTACTGCCATTTGCTTCAACGCATTATTTGTAGCAAAGTTTTGGCTGTTCTTACCGTACCTTGTTCCAACGCAACATTTTTACCAAATCTTGGTTATGTCAACGGATTATTTATATACAATTTATGCTGATATTATCGCATTTTCTACGCAACATTTTTACTAAATTCTGTGATCATTTTAACGGATTATTTATATACGATTTATGCTGATATTATTGTATTTTCCACGCAACATTTTTACCAAATTCTGATTATTTCAACGGATAATTTATATACGATTTATGCTGATATTATTGAATTTTCAACGCAACATTTTTACCAAATTCTGATTATTTCAACGGATTATTTATATACAATTTTTGCTGATATTATCGTATTTTCAACGCAACACATTTACCAAATTCTGATTATTTCAACTGATTATCACCATACAATTTCTGTTGATATTATCGTATTTTCAACGTAACATTTTTACCAAATCTTGGTTATGTCAACGGATTATTTATATACAATTTATGCTGATATTATCGCATTTTCTACGCAACATTTTTACTAAATTCTGATCATTTTAACGGATTATTTATATACGATTTATGCTGATATTATTGTATTTTCCACGCAACATTTTTACCAAATTCTGATTATTTCAACGGATAATTTATATACGATTTATGCTGATATTATTGAATTTTCAACGCAACATTTTTACCAAATTCTGATTATTTCAACGGATTATTTATATACAATTTATGCTGATATTATCGTATTTTCCACGCAACATTTTTACTAAATTCTGATCATTTCAACGGATTATTTATATACGATTTATGCTGATATTATGGTATTTTCAACGCAACATATTTGCCAAATTCTGATTATTTCAACGGATTATTTATATACAATTTATGCTGATATTATCGTATTTTCCACGCAACATTTTTACTAAATTCTGATCATTTCAACGGATTATTTATATACGATTTATGCTGATATTATTGTATTTTCAACGCAACATATTTGCCAAATTCTGATTATTTCAACTGATTATCACCATACAATTTCTGTTGATACTATCGTATTTTCAACGTAACATTTTTACCAAAGTTTGATTATTTCAACGGATTATTTATATATATACAATTTTTGCTGATATTATCGTATTTTCAACGCAACATTTTTACTAAAGTTTGATTATTTCAACGGATTATTTATATATACGATTTATGCTGATATTATCGTATTTTCAACGTAACATTTTTACCAAAGTTTGATTATTTCAACGGATTATTTATATACAATTTATGCTGATATTATCGTATTTTCCACGCAACATTTTTACTAAATTCTGATCATTTCAACGGATTATTTATATACGATTTATGCTGATATTATCGTATTTTCAACGTAACATTTTTACCAAAGTTTGATTATTTCAACGGATTGTTTATATACAATTTATGCTGATATTATCGTATTTTCCACGCAACATTTTTACTAAATTCTGATCATTTCAACGGATTATTTATATACAATTTTTGCTGATATTATCGTATTTTCAACGCAACATTTTTACTAAAGTTTGATTATTTCAACGGATTATTTATATATACGATTTATGCTGATATTATCGTATTTTCAACGTAACATTTTTACCAAAGTTTGATTATTTCAACGGATTATTTATATACAATTTATGCTGATATTATCGTATTTTCCACGCAACATTTTTACTAAATTCTGATCATTTCAACGGATTATTTATATACGATTTATGCTGATATTATTGTATTTTCAACGCAACATATTTGCCAAATTCTGATTATTTCAACTGATTATCACCATACAATTTCTGTTGATACTATCGTATTTTCAACGTAACATTTTTACCAAAGTTTGATTATTTCAACGGATTATTTATATATATACAATTTTTGCTGATATTATCGTATTTTCAACGCAACATTTTTACTAAAGTTTGATTATTTCAACGGATTATTTATATATACAATTTTTGCTGATATTATCGTATTTTCAACGCAACATTTTTACTAAAGTTTGGTTATTGCAACTGATTATTCATATACAATTTTTTGCTGATACTATCGGAGTTTCAACTCATTATTTACACCACTTATTTGCTATTGTTGCTGAATTGTTCACGCACCAGTGGATTATTCGTCAATTTTCTGTTGGATGAATCATCACTGATGGAGGGCTGATGAAATTCGAATAGGAGGACGGGGTTTAATCATGGGGTGAGTAAATTTATTTCATTATTACAGCCATAATGATAAGGGGGTGTGAGAGTGTGTGTGTGTGTATGTGTGAGCGTGTGTGTGTGTGTGTGTGCGTGTGGGAGTGTGTGTGTGTGGGCATATGTGAGTGAACGTAGGGGTTGGACGTGTTGATCGTGGGTCTTTCGCCAATGGGGTCGCCAGAGTCTTCGTTTTTCCACTTGTATTCCTTTCCATTTCTGCAAATTTTCGTGAATAGCGTACATGTCTGTATTTGTGCTGAAGTAGCAGGGTTACTTTATCGTTCCCATGGTCTGAAGCTAGTTTGGGGCTTGAAAATCAATCTCGCTAGGTACGCTTCCTGCTATGTCCTTCTTATTGGTTCGCCAATGGGAAAGCGCTTCATTACACACAGTAATGCGAAAACAAACAAACTCAAATTGAAATTGCAATTGACTACTTCAACAGCAACCTGAATCTAAGTCTAGGTTCACTGTTAAAATCGACAATTAAAATTATGAAATTGTAAACAAAATATTATTTTAGAAACATCAAAACAAGATGTAACTCAAAGACAGGAAACTATACATAAAGTGTACTTAAAACCTATTATTGAGTCAACAAGACCACAAGAAAACTAACAACGAAACTAATAAAATAACTACAATTCAACATAAGTCAACAATAAACAATTATTGTACCTTACCGTCCACGAATATTTCGAATTGTTTATTATATTATGTTTACAATAAACAATTCCAATTTAACAGATTATGTACAACAATTGTACACTAAATTGTTAATATATAAATAAAAACTAAATATTCTATTAAAACGCTTATTTTTTTTTGTCTCCTTTTTGAATAAATATATATAAATATCCTTGGCAATAACTGGATCCCAGATCCAATTATAATATACCTTCACAAAAACTCAACTAAAAGTCAAGACCAATGAAAAACTTGTAACTATGACTAAGTTTCCAGTCAAGACTATCAATCGAAAACAACAATTCGACAATGGAAGGTAAACAATCAATAAAACGCAAAAATTGATATACACATCAAAATGATTGAAACCTAAAAGTTAAATTTAAATTCAAATAAAATATAACTTAACTTAAACAACTTCTTAAAATGTTCTTAAAACAATTCCTTATTTTGAAATTTCCTACTTGAAATTTTCCTCTGGTGTGTTTTAGCTTGTTTATTTTGCTTCTTTATAAGCACTTTAATTCTGGTTGATTTTCTAATCCAGAAATTTCAAAAATTGCATTACTTTCCAGCTATAAACACTTTATTCCAGTATACTCTTCAAGACCTTCAATTTTAAATAAATAATTTTTTTATGTAAAATTTCTTACCTAAAACAAGATAAAAAGATAATTAAATTAAAGAAAAATTGAGTTAATTTACTGAAATAAAATAAAATTATTATAAAAGTAAATAAAAGTAATATATATCGAAAAAGAAATTAAATTTTTATTTATATTTAAAAATTGACTCGAAAAAAAACAACGTCTATATTCTACGGTTGCTTTGAATGAATGAATATTTATTTAAATTATTATATTTCAATATAATTTTATTTCAATGTATTTACTTTGAACGTTTAAAATATTAGCTGGATTGGGTTGGATATAAATTGGATATGGATTGGATATCGATTTAATTTGAATTGGACATAGATTGATTTTGGATTTCATTTGGATTGGAAATGAATTGGATGTGAATTGGATATGGATTGGATTTGGATTGGATTTGGGTGGTATATGGATTTGAAAGGGATATAGATATGATAAAGATTGGAGATGGATTGGATTTAAATCTTTGTCTTAGATATAGATTGGTCATTAATAGTATGTTGTTTTGATATGGATTGGATATGAATTAAATATGGATGCGATACGAATCTGATATTTATTGCATATGGGTTAACAAAAACAAATGATATCAGCCGAAAAAACATCAAAAAAAATATAAATTCGGCAGTTCTTAGAAATATTTAATACTCAACGTACAAAAAACAAATAAAAAGAAATGATATATTTCCTAACGCAAATTGCAGCGGAAAAAACACCAAAGACATCAATTCAACAGTTTGTAATTGGATTTATTATTTAACACACAACGTTTTCCATCGAAAATCAAATTCACACTACATTATTTGAGAAGCAATCTGAAACGAGAGAAGTACACTACAATCGCAAAAACTACTTGAAAACATTTGGTAACACACTTTAACAAAACACTAACTTTGGGTGTATAGTCATATGAGATATCTTGGACTCTAAAAATATCTGTGAATTATTATCGGGAGTAGGATAAAATACAAGCGATAAGGTGAATACATATTTAAAATTTGCAATTGAGATTTAATGCTGTTAATTAAAGTTTTAACTACCGGAAAATTGTGGCATTGTGGCAACTCTTACCGATGTTTTCCAAGGCATTTTTATTATAATTTTCATTTCAACAGCAAATTACTTGCAGTTTGTTTTCTTTCTATTATGGTTTTATTTTCACAAAACAAATTATTTTAATACGACACAAAACTATGATTTAGATATATTAGAGGTCTTAGTAATAATAGTCTAATATTGTCTGTCTTTAAGGAGTTTTCGCTTTTATTGTGTAGTTCTCTCGTTTCAGATTACCTTTCAAATACATAATGTATTGTGAATTGGGATTCTGACGGAAAACGTTGTGTGTTAAATAACAAACCCAATAATAAACTTTTGAATTTGTATCTTTAATGTTTTTCCCGGTGCAATTTGGATGAGAAAATATGTCATTTCTTTTTATTTCGTACTTTTTGTACGTTGTGTATTAAATATTTCTAAAAAACTGCAGAATTTACATTTTTGATGTATTTTCCGCTGATAGAAGTAACTCGATCAAAAACAATGCAGAATAAATCATAATTTATTAATTAATATTTATTAATCATTTACCTAGAAAACTTCAAACCTGATATTCTTTTCTTAACCGAAACGATTATCAGTGCGAGGGCTGTAAATCTAGATAGAAATAAAAATATTTGTCCTCACTATGAGCTTGAAGCATCGTTTTACTTCAAGCATGGTGTTTGTGCGTATATTAGGGATACCATTCCATATGTGAGAATTAAGAATTTCGAATTAAATACAAAATATCACAATATGGTATCTCTTAAGCTTAGTTGTTCTAATCAAACATTATTTGTTTTGGACTGTATCGCTCAACCCAACTTACTTGAAAACATAATTTTATTTCATGACCTATCTGAAAAAATAGATAGGTTGACTGAGTATCCTAATACCAAATTTATAGTTCTTGGGGACTTTAATGTCCATAATGCTTTTTGCAATTTATCACAATTACACACAGATAATTGACCAGAATTCCTGACATTCCTGGACAAAGCAGTAACTTGCTTGATTTGTTTTTAACGAATGATCGTTACTTGATACAATATAAAGTGTCAGAACCTTTAGGTGGGTCAGATCATAATTTGATCTCCACACAATTAAATATTCTGACTCCTAAACCATTTAAAGCAAATGCTCGTTTTGGATTGGGATTACAAAGCTGCAGATTGGCAAGGACTTAAAGAGTTTTTTAAATTTTTCCCTGGAATCAAAATTGTCTTACTGGTCAAAATCCGAACCTAGCTGCTTTTAATTTTTCCGAAATAATTCACGACGGTATGCGTAAATATATTCCTAACAGATTAAATACCCCAAAAGCTGATCTATTTAATAAGAAAAAAGCTACCAAATTTGCTGAGCAACCATCTGGCTCGCGTAATTTTTTTAAAGCCACTAAGGCTATCCAGAGTAATTTTTGTAAGTCTTCTCTACCCCCTCTTATTGAAAGAGACATACCTATCATTGACCCAAAAGAAAAAGCTAATCTTTTGGGTACTTATTTCTCTAAAAACTCTACTCTAGAAAAACCTAATTTTCAACCTAGACCAATTCCCAGAGTATCTTATAAAATGGAGCGCATTATTTTTCGTAGAAATGTTATTCGGAAAATGCTTCTAAAAGTAAATACTATTAAGGCATCCGGGCCTGATCGTATACCTCCAATCATTCTTAAAACATATGCTAAGGAGTTAGCACCGATCCTCACTAAAATCTTTTATTTGTCATATAAAAAAGGGAATTTTCCCCAAAGTTTGGAAAATTGCTAACGTTCAGCATGTTCCAAAGAAAGGTAATAAAACTGATCCCTGTAATTACAGAACCATATCAGTTTTGCCCATTGTTGCTAAAATGTTTGAAAAATATGTTAATTTTAATATTATGAACTTCTTGGAGTCATCAAAAATTCTGAACGTAATACAATACAGTTTTCGTAAGGGAAGAGCAACAGGAGATCTACTGGCATTTGTAACGCATGTCTGGAGCAAGTGGCTTGATAACCATGGCGAAACTTTTGGCGTTGCTCTTAATATTTCCAAGGCATTTGACAAGGTATGGCATAACAATCTTATATGCAAATTGAGATGCAATGGCTTAGACGAGCTTATTTCTTGGGTACAAAGATTTATTACTGATCGAAAATTTCAGGTCAACATTGACGATGTTTTTTCTACTAATGCTGGAGTTCCTCAGGGTTCCGCTCTTTCGCCAACTCTTTTTCTCATCTATATTAATGACTTGTTGGAGTCAACAATTCATCTAATCCATAGTTTTGCTGATGCATCTCATGAAATACCAATTCCACATTCACAGACTGCGCTTAATGACATGACACTAGATCAAATTTGATACAGTCTTTAAACAATGATTTAAAAACAATTTTGGATTGGGGGGTTTCTAATAGTGTTGAATTTGACACCAGTAAAACACAAGTTTGTCATTTTACTAGATTATCAACACCCAATCTGTTTCCATTACAGTTTGATTCAATGGATCTATTAGAAAAGGAATCTATTAGACTTTTAGGAGCTGAAATTGAAAATAATTTGAAGTGGAATTCTCATATTTTTAATCTAGCTAACAATGCCGTTCAAAAATTGGGTTTTTTAGGTCGATGTCGCAAATTTTTCAATAGCAAACAGCTTCTTTTAGTATACAAGTCTTTTATACGTCCCTGCATGGAATATTGTTCTCACATTTGGGGTGGAGCATACTTAAGTAGTTTGAAATATCTTGATTCTGTACAGCGGAGAGCTATTAAGTTGATTGGGAATTCAAATCTTACAGACGAACTTGATTCCTTACAACATAGACGAAATGTCGCTGATCTGACGATTTTTTACAAGTACGTTATGGATAAACGGGCATCCGCGAAAATTGAATCGATTTTACCTAAGTCTGCAAACCCTACGCGCAACACTAGAGCAGCCGTAGCAGCTCATCCTCTTACGGTTCAAATAACAAGGTGTAGACTGTCGCACTCCAACGTGATTTTTTCAACCGAGTTCATCTCTGGAATACCTTACCTGCGTGGGTATTCCCTGACAATTTTAATCCCCAAAATTTTAAAACCAACATCAATAAATTTCTTAAAGAAACTTGATTCAAACCCTAGTTAGCATGGTATTTTTTGGATATTCAGAGACGTTAATTTGTAATCCGTTATAATTAACACTAAACATGATTAACTTTGAATACAAAAAAAAAAAATAATTACATTTAATTTCGTAATTTTTATTTTTATTTCTTTGCAGTCTATTTATTTCCAGAGAATTTCTTGTGAAATTTGCCATAAAGGTTTTAAAAGCAAATACATATTTAAACAACATATGAATATACATACACGTGAAAAATTGTTCAAATGTTCCAAATGTGATAGAGAATTTTTACAGAAGAATCATCTTAAAACACATTTGCTAACTCATAACAAAGAAAAATTAAAGGTAAGAGTTGATAAAGTTTCATAATCTATATATAAATACGTAAGCACTATTTTTGTGGTGCCATTTCCAAATATTTGCCCCAAGAAAAGTGGGGCAATATGTATATCGTTGGAAAGGCCTTGAGTAGTAGATGTGCCGAAAAATTTGTGAATGAATTTTGACGATAATTTGAGAAAAAAGGGGAAAATGTGATGGGTGTGTTTTTTGAGTTGTTTGTTCTTTTAAATTGATTAATTGATTTTAAATTTATTTTAAATTGATTATGAACAAATTTCTGTTATTTAATAATAAGACACTTTATAGAAAAATTTCGCACATATTTGGAATATTTGCAATTAAATGTCAAACTTAATCATGTTAATGATAGTGTGAACAGTTTTTTGAAATCTCTAATTTAGGTAATTTCGAGTTTGAAGTTTGAGGTTTGTGTCCTAAAATTTTGTAGAGATATCCCAATTGTTTTGTCTAGTATATATAAAAGATCGCGTTAGGGAGTTTTAAATTGTTGAGTATTATATTAACAAGTGAGCTCTAAATTAGCGGTGACACAAGTTAGTCATAGTGTAAGGTGAATAAAATAAAAATAAGGAATTATTATAAGTTAAGAATTATTTTAAATCCAAGCACAGTTGAGAAGAATAATAAAAAGAAAAAATTCTCCGATTCTCAATTAATTTTCCGACTTGGACGACTTACTTTTCTCATGAAACTCGTGGGAACAAAAATGTGTAAAAAAAATCAATACTAATACAATTAGTTTTTAAGTTTATTTTAAAACATATGTTTTCTTTTGAAATTTTGTTTCCGTGTTCATTTCTTATATCCTATCATGATATAGTGGCATATTTCATATTTTGTATGTCATAGGTCTATTGTTTAGCTCTCTTTTTTAAAAAAAAAATAATTTTGTCAAAATATGACTACAAAAGCTAAATTCTATTCAATTTTTTTCAAATATTGATTATTGACAAAAAATTTAACATACAAATTTAAAATATTTGTAGATTAAACGCCAATCATGATTCATGTCGCCGTGTAATATCATTTTGAACATGATAAGCGGCATGTTCTCTTTCTTACAGAACCACAATTACAGAAGCGATTTTATGTCGTTACATTAAACTCCAAATATAGGCTTGAATCACCTTTAAAACTTCATCAAGATGTTTATCCATTAGGATGTTTTCATTGTTTCGATTTTTTGTCCATTGGCTAATGTTTTAGCATTAAACCTAAGAAAAATTCTCCCGAAATTTCAGTTTCCTAGATCAAATCTGTGAACGGCGCAACCCGAATTTGTTTCCCATTTAATTAACATAAACAACCATACCTCTGAAAATATTTTTATCACGGATTTAGTACCTATGACCCTTTTTGTAGGAAAATTTAATTCTCTATGACACGCTGCTATCAGAAATTTTCTACCAGCTATTCATGTTTGAGTAAAAACGTGGTTTTTCCCATGTTAATTACATGGGAAACAAACTCGGGTTGTGCCGTTCACAGGTTTGATCTAGGAAGCTGAAATTTTGGGAGAAATTTGTTTAGGTCCAATGCTAAAAGTCCAATGGTACTGAAAAAAAACCAAGGAAAAAACACCCTAGTCCATACATTCTTGAGAGTGTTGGATATAAACGTTTTTCAAATTTTGAGATACAAGGTGATGACTACAACAGTTGTATTACAGGTTTGTCGTTCTGAAATTTCATTTTTTAAATAGCTTTATACCAGTCCAACAAACATAACCCCATTTTCTTTATTCTACTAACCAAAATTGTGGACGAAATTAGAGTAAAGCTTTCTAATTCTGAGGTTATCGTTAGTGGTGACATTAACGTCCACAACAAACCGTGGTTAGAATATTCTAAGACAAATGTCGTCGACAATACTTGTCTGTCATAAATACCTTTTATGCTTCACAATGATATAAAATTGTTATAATGTCTTGGATACGCGATATATAAACACATTCATAAAAACCGGAGCGTTATGAGAGGGCATTATGAATTCATAACGCCCGCTATTAAGACGCTAAAAAACTAAATAAAATTATTTTTGCTGTAGTTTTGTCTACAAAATGTAAATAATTCTTATTCAATTTAAGCTAATAAAAGATGTTTACATTTGCTTAAAAATGTTTAGCAATATTTTAGATATTAAATGTTCATATAGTTTTCCAAAAATATCAAATTATTTTAAACGTCATACAATAATTTTGTCATACGCTACAAAATTTAGGAGAATTTGTTTATATAGCAACGTAAATACAACAAATGTTTATTTTAAACTTCAAAATAGTAATTTTCTTGGCATACTATGCTACATTTGCATTTTTTTGCATATCAATATAGGCTAACAAATTAAATTCTTTCTTAGTTTTTAGCTTATTAAGTGAAGCATAAAATCTTGTATGCACCACAGGCGTTACTGGGTATTACGCCCATCAAGCGACATCCATCCCTCGGGCCAGAGGCCCTCGGGCTAGATTACGTCGCTTTTCGGGCGCAATTACCTATATAACGCCCTAGGTACATAAATAGCTAATATGTGTTGTTGTGACACATTGTAATTCCTACTATATAACACTTATTATTAAATAAAAAAACGAATGAGTAAACGAATACATATTATAGCGTATAGAAAAGCCGTTGTTTTAGTTTCCTGGTCTAGAGATCGAACTGAATAGAAGTAACTCTGCCAAAAACAATACACAATAAATCGTAATTACATTTAATTTCATAATTTTCATTTTTATTTCATTGCAGCTAATTTCTTGTGAAATTTGTCATAAAAGTTTTGGAAAGCAAGGTGTACTTAAAACACATATGAATATACATACACGTGAAAAATTGTTCAAATGTTCCGAATGTGATAAAGAATTTTTATCAAACCATGGTTTTAAAAAACATTGGCTTATTCATAACAAAGAAAAGTTAAAGGTAAGAGTTTATAAAATTTCATATAATTAATAAATTTTATGAAAATATTTTTCAGTATTGCAAATATATATCAGATAATGATAATCGTAAAATTAAATTTATTTGAAATTTTTTTGCCTTAGTTTTATTTTAATTTAATCCAATGAAATTCTCTAAAATGTAATGACATCATTCAATTTCACTAATAACATTTGAATTATACTAATAACAAATAGTTATACATCTGGCCTTCTGGGATATTAAAAATTATCAAATATTTTTTGAAATAATTATCTAATATCGCAGTAGGCCAACGTATAATTCATAAAAAATATATAAAGAAATGAAAAATGGCAAACAAAATTCTAAACGAATTCCCATCGTTCGTTGATAAATTCTCATAATTTTTTGGAAAATTCCTCAAGCAAGTGGTATTGATAATAGCCCTCGGCCTACGGCGTCGTGCTTTTATCAATACACTTGATTTCAAAATTTTTGGCAAAACATTATTTCGAATTATCACCGTCCTTGGGAGATTATAACTGAAAGTTTTGGAAATGGACTTCTTTTTACTATAATTTTTTCGGCTTATTAAGTAAAAATAATGCATTAACATGTAATAAGATTTTAAGTTGATTACGCTAGTTTACAAGGAAAATCTCCCTAAATAAAACTCAACTTTCCTTATGTATTTTGACCTAAACACGAATTGATTTTGTAGGTTAGCTCTTGTTCTTGGGATATTCGGTAAAAAAATGTTATTCCGGTCTTTGGATCTCATATTTCACAAAACAAACAAATTCAATATACTAATGGAAAAAGTCCAAGCGGCACGTATATCCGCTAGAAATAGGTAGATTTCGAGATCAGACAGTTTTGTGTGCCAGTAGAATCTGATGTATTAGATTAGTTTAAACAAAACAAGCTAATTTCAAACAGATATCGAACAAATTTTAAAAAGAAAATTAGCTACCTACAAGCAAAATTATATCTATCCAATTTTGCAACAAAGAAATATCAAATCTACCACAGAACATGTGTGTGACAATTTATGACACAAACCTACTCTATATCATATGTCGTGCAATTACTGCAAAATATCAAAATAGTTTATTTCTAAGAAAAAAAAATTAATTTCTTCTATTCAAATCTTTTATTTTTTTGACTGTTATAAGGTTGACATTGACTGTTATAAGGTTTTTGGTAATTGTAGTTGGGGATTGTTGCAAACTTTTTTGTTGAAGCCAACAAGTCAAAAACCTCTAACTGCAGAGGTTTATATTTATAAGAAACGGATTAAAATGTTTCCACAAATTCTAAATTTATGAAGATTTTAAAAATATTAGTATCCAAACGGCCGTTATAACGGATTAAAAAAACTACTTTTTTTTCTAGTATAAAGCCTATAGTTCCTTAACCATGTGTCAGATTTTTCTGATTTACGAACTCCTCCAAGATATTAATAAAACACACATTTTTAAGAAAGGTTTTTTGATCTGGCTCTACAAATGTAACCGTGAGAGCGCCGGTTGATTCAAACGCATTTTGTGTTTTACAAGCTTTTTTGTTGGAGCCGCTCACTCAGAAACCTCCAAGTGCAGAGGTCTTTTTTTTGAAAGAAACTGATTAAGAAGGTTCCAAAGATTCTAAATTTATGAAGTTTTTAAAAATATTAGAATCCAAACGGCCGTTATAACGGATCTAAAAAACAGAGTTTTTTTCTAGTATAAAGCTTCTAGTTTCTTAACCATGTGTCGGATTGGGCTGATTTTTGAACTCGTCCAAGATATTAATAAAACGCACATTTTTAGAAAAGGTTTTTTGATCTGGCCTTATAAATGCGACCGTGAGACTGCCGGTTGTTTAAAAAAAAAATTTTTTTTTGCAAACTTTTTTATTGGAGCCGCTCACTCAGGAACCTGTATTTGCAGAGGTCTAGATTTAAAACAAATTGATAAAAAAGATTCTAAAAATTCTAAATTTGTTAAATTTTTTGAAATATTAGTATCCAAACGGCCGTTATAACGGTTTTAAAAAATCAATTTTTTTCAGAAAAAAGCCTCTAGTTTCTTAACCACGTGTCGGATTTTGCTGATTCACGAACTTGTCCAAGATATTATTAGAACACACAAGTACAGAAAATTTTTTTGATCTACCTCAACAAATGCGACCGTGAGAGTGCCGGTCGTTTTCGTTATATCTCATATCGTTTATATATATATATATATATATATATATATATATATATATATATATATATATATATATATATATATATATATACATATATATATATATATATATATATATATATATATATATATATATATATATATATATATATATATATATATATATATATATATATATATATATATATATATATATATATATATATATATATAAATTTTTTTTTTTTTTGTTTTTTCGTCTCCGCTTATCATATATAGTCGTTTGCCACAAACATTTTTCCGAAATTCCGAGATGAAGCCCATTGCAATAGGTAGATTTTTATATGAAATCTACCTAAAAATGCATATCTAATATGCTAACAAACATTTAGAGGTACATTTTGTAGAAGTCCATCAAGGATTCTGGAAGTTACACTCGAAAAATTTAAAACAAAAACGAAAAATCCACGTCTTTTTTAAACCATTTTCAACGTCATAAATTTTGAACAATAATGATTCAAAATTTTTTAATTTTTTTCTATATTAAATTAATTCCCTTTCTTTAAAGCTAAAAACACAAACATTGCACCAGTTTGCACCAAGTTTTCCCTCAATCACACAACGTTTTTTGCAATTCCGAAAACATAATTAAACAACATTATTCTGCAACCAAATTTTTTACAATCAACATTCATATTAAAATATAAGTAAACATTTCTATTATCAACTTAGCATTGAGACAATTTTCTATGAAACAGTGCGGAAAAATAAAACTGTGCGGAAAAAGAAAACAGTGCCGAAAAATCTCACGTTTTGATATTGTTGACAATATCGAAATACGTTGAATTGTGATTCGGAATTGCAAAAAAAAATTTTTACTAAGAATAATTTCCATTCTGCAACATAATTAATTTATATATGAGTTATAAATATTTTTGAACTAAAACTTCGAGTTTTGTTTATTTCAACCAACTTTTATATTAGATATCGGTTATTTGGTTACATGATAGGATTTGTTGTTTAGATTTTACATATTTTCTTTTAAAAAAAATTCAAATTTTGTCAAAAAAACATTGCTTTTTTCTCAAAACGTTAAAACTATAAATCCAAAATATTTGTGGATTGAACGCCAACCGTGGCGCCGTGTAACATTAAATCAAGTATGATAAACCGCATATTCTCTTTCTTACAGAAACACAAGTTCCTGAAAAATATGCCTATGACTAATGCATCATTACTGAACCAGTTGTACAACCTTTACCTTCTTTCACCAAACTTACAAATTTGTAATTTTGGTGAAATAGGGTACTTGTATGGGAAACTATATTGTGATGTTTTACCAGAAAATAATTACAGAACTGATTAATTTATTATTGACAGATAAAAGATTACAATTATTGTTTAACATAATTTACTACCATCACCGTTATAAATATAGTCATTCCCATATATGCTACAATATCCCCCTCAATTTTACATTATTTAAAATTACCTATTACAATTTTTTATTTCATACTTAATTTATTTTTCTGGTTGTAGTTTTAACAATAATTTTCTTATATTTATTTCTTTCTTTTTGGATATCGATCTTTATCTTGCAATAGTTTCCAATCGATTCGTCTTGATCCTTTCATTTTATTATCAACATTATCATCCGTTTCATCCAAATCAATTGATAACGAATCATTTGCATTTATGGATTTTAATTTCAACAAGGGATCCAACACCGTACTTGGTACATATTGAACATCTTCAATAGAACAAGGTATTATTTGATTGCAATGCCTTTTCCAAACTAAATTATTTTTCTCTAAAACAATCACATCGTAATATTACTTTCCGAGAACTTTTTTTTATTTTACCCTTTGTCCAACTTTGTTTACCAGGTACTGAGTAATCTCTTGTTAAAACTACATCACCTAATTTAAATTTTATTTCGTTCGAACCATTATAGTTCTTTATTTGTTTATCTTGCATTTGTTTAACTTTAATATTAAGATTATCATTGTTAAAAAGGTTAGTTTTCAATTTTTTTATCGGATTAATTATATCAAATCTACTTTTAAGTTGTCTATTAAACATTATCATTGCTGGTGACATACCTGTAGTGCTGTGAATGGAATTTCGACAGTCTAGTAAAAACGACTCAAGATATTGATCCAAATTAACTGCTGATTTTTTAGAGTGTAGTTCTCTCTTCAAAGCCAACTTACAAATTTTAACACCATTTTCAGCCTGTCCATTAGTTGCAGGATGACCAACAGGGCTAGTTTTGTGAACTATATTATTTTTTTTAAAAAATTCTTTAAATTCGGCCGAAACAAAGGAAGTTCCATTGTCCGTTACAACAATATCAGGTAACCCAAACCTTGAAAAAAGTTATCTAAGCGCTTTTACAGTATTACTGCTTGTTATGTTATCGCCCATATTGATGCATTCTAACCATTTACTGTATGCATCACTTACTACTAAAAATTTTTTATTAAATATTGGTCCCATGAAATCAAGATGCAACCTTTGCCATGGAGCGGATGGCCATTCCCAACAAATTAAGGGCGCTTTATTTGGATTATTTCGATTTGCTAAACAGTTATCACAAGATTTCACCATAGTCTCAATCTCTTTATCCATTGAAGGCCACCAATAATAGCTACGGGCTACACTTTTTGTCTTTACAATACCCATATGAGTTTTATGGAGATCTTTCAAAACTGCATTTCGTAAGGATGTTGGAACAACCAATCTGTATCCCCAAAAAATACAATTGGATTCTAGGGACAATTCATCTTTTTTCGATAAATAGTGATGAAGTTCTTCATCATTGCTAATATTGTTCCATCCATTACTAATACATTCGCTTACTTTAATACACACTTGATCTTTCAGAACTTCCGATTTAATTTGTTCGAATGTAACTTGTGACTCTAGTTCATTAATATAATTAATATAAACATCTGTAGTACTTAAATCTATCTGCTCAGGTTTTGGATTATCGATTGGTGAACGCGATGGGTAGTGAAATCCGAAATTCTACGTCCACGCCGTGCTACCTGGGTAATGCTAACAGAATTAGGTTGGTGTAGTTGAGAGGGGCAGAGTAAATACTGCTTATACTCAATGATTCTGCACCATGGCGAGTCATTGGCGCCACAAAACCAATGCAACTCAAGCGTCTGTTCTCCATGTTAGGGGCGGCTTGGAGCGGGCGTCTGTCTTGGATCAAACGGCTCGCTATATAAACGTGTAGCAAGCGTCTGTTCTCCATGTTAGGGGCGGTTTGTAGCGGGCGTCTGTCTTGGATCAAGCGGCTCGCTATATAAACATGTAAAAAGGTTGTTTCTGGTGACCTTAAGATGCAGAACGAACCCATTCACGAAAATTTGGGTTGGGCGAAGGGCTAACACCCCATTTCCGTAAAAAACTACTTGTCATGAATTCTGTACACAGGCCTCGGATTATCTCGGATTCATTATTAGAACGACCTCGGAAACTGTACCCGGACTACGATTTAAAAATGGGAACCTGGAACGTGCTAAGCCTTAGAAGACCAGGAGATCTACTGAAACTTACAAACCAAATCAATAGCTATACACTGGATATAGTGGCGTTACAAGAACTAAGATGGCCAGGGAGTGGAATCCACGAAACAGCCAAGGGATACACTCTCTACTATTGCGGTCATGAAAACGGAGGAGAATTTGGAGTTGGCTTTCTCACACATCGTCGCGTGAATCAACATGTTATCGACTTTCGCCCAATCAATATGCGGATATGCACAATGAGAATCCGCACGCAAAAATTTAATGTAACGATCATCAATGTTCATGCACCTACTGAAGACAAAGCAGATGACATTAAAGACCTGTTCTTTCTAGAACTCGAAGAAGTCATCAATAACATCCCGCGGCACGATATAAAAATCGGGGCAGGTGACTTCAATGCGCAAATTGGTAGAAGTGCAGAACTTAAAACACATGTCGGCCCTAACAGCTTGCATCATGCTAGTAACAATAACGGCTTTCGCACAGCTGAACTGGCTATGATGTATGATCTAGTAATTTCTAGCACTTTCTTCCCTCATAAGAGAATCCACGAAGCAACGTGGAAATCAAATGATGGAAGAACTGAAAATCAAATCGATCACGTCATGATTTCTAAGAGACACTCTACAAGTGTAACTGACGTTCGATCATACAGAGGTGCTGATATGGACACCGATCATATGCTTGTCATCTTTAAGTATAAGTGCAAATTATCATCTACATTTAATAGGCAAGCAAAAAAGACCGTGCGCTGGAATGTCGAAGCATTTAAAAACCTGGAAACACTGAATAGATATCAGGAAATTGTAACGCAAAACATAGAAGAGCATGACATCCCATCTGAGATGCCATTAAACATACAAGAAGAATGGCAAACGCTTCAATCAACCATCATATCCGCAGCACAAACTACAATCGGAAAACGACCACCGAAATCACGTAACGAATGGTTTGATGACGAGTGCCGCGAAAGCATTGAGCACAAACAAAAACTGCGAGAAAAATGGTTAACAAGAAACACCCGAAGCTCCCAAACTGATTATCTATGCGCCAGAAAAGCCTCAGCAAAACTCCTACGGAAAAAGAAACGCGAACACATGAAGAGCTGTATCGAAAACATCAACCAACATGCGGCTAATGGAAATTCGAAAGAGTGTTTTGCCAATGCGCGGAATCTGACCAAAGATTTCCACCCAAGATCTACAGCCATCAAAAATGGAAACAACGAGCTTACAACAAGTGAACGTGATGTGCTGGAAGTATGGCGATCCCACTTTCAAGACCTACTGAATAGGACGAACGATGTTCATTCTATTCGAGCAATTGCTCTGGCAAGTGAGGAGATCTTTGTCCCTTACCCAACAATAGAAGAAGTGGAAGCTGCCATCAAAAAATTAAAAAATGGCAAATCACCAGGTATCGATGGAATCCCTGCAGAACTACTTAAGAATGGAGGAGCAGCTCTGGTCTCACGTATATATGATCTGATTCTTGCAATCTGGGACCAAGAAGAACTACCTGCTGAATGGAAAACAGCTCTCATTGTTCCGCTACATAAAAAAGGTGACCGCCTAAAGTGTGCAAATTATCGTGGAATCGCACTGTTGAACACTGCATATAAAATACTAGCTAATGTCGTACTCGCTCGGCTCATCCCGTTTGCCGAATCTATCATCGGCGACTATCAGTGTGGTTTTCGTCCCAATCGTTCAACCACAGATCAATGTTTTACCTTAAGGATGATTCTGGAAAAATGTTGGGAGTACAACATCAGCATTCACCAGCTCTACGTTGATTTCAAGCAAGCATATGATAGCATCATCCGCGACAACCTCTGGTCTGCACTCATATGCCTTGGTATTCCAGAGAAACTTGTTTCTCTGTGCAAACTCACAACATCGGGATCAAACTGTAGAATAGTAATCGAAGGGTCAGTTTCTGATCCTTTCGATATAATATCAGGTGTTCGACAAGGTGATGCACTCGCACCCGTACTATTTAATTTGGCGCTTGAGTACGCGATAAGAAAAAGCCACATTGAGACACAAAACTGTATATTTAACAAATCTAGTCAAATTCTTGGCTATGCAGATGATATTGTGCTTCTCGGACGTAGAACAAGCGATATCAAGGATAGTCTCTCTCAGCTTGAAAGAAATGCTAAACGACTTGGATTATGCATTAACACCGGCAAGACTAAACTTTTAACAACATCCAGGAATATACCTCCCGGCAATATGAATACTGGCGACTATGAAGTGGAACGTGTAGAAAACTTCAAATACCTCGGGTCTGTAATAACATCGTCAAATGACATGCAGGCAGATATTAAAGCCCGTGTCTCAGCCGCATACAGAGTTTTCTACGCATACTCAAAACTTTTGCGATCTAAACATCTTTCGCAGTCGTGCAAACTCACACTTTACAAAGCATTAATTCGACCTGTGCTTACCTTTGGAAGCGAAAGCTGGACACTGACTTCCTCCGATTGTAGAATTTTATCAACATTCGAGAGGAAAGTCATACGAACAATTTATGGTCCATGTAAAGTTGCTGAAAATCAGTATAGAATCCGAATGAATCATGAAATCAGACAGCTTCTTGGAGGCTGCGATGTAATCGGATTCATTAAATCTAACCGGATTAGATGGTTTGGTCATGTAGAAAGGGCACCATTAGATAGAATGATTAAAAAAGCGTCCCAACAACAACCAGCTGGTGTTCGTCGAAGAGGAAGACCTAGACAACGCTGGCGTGATGACATCATCCAAGACCTTCGTGATATAGGATGTCGAAACTGGGGTCAACTGGTCATGGAACGAGACGATTGGAAGCTGATTGCACAGACGGCAAAATCCCTCCATGGGATGTAAACGCCAGAGAGAGAGAGAACGCGATAGGTAATCAGCTATGTCACTCTTACTATTTAGTATTTACATACTCCAACTCATATTGATCTCCTGATAAAAACAAAGCGGAACGTTGCAACCGATTTGCTGACATTGCTGGAATACCTTTCTGAGAACCAAATATCGATATAATCGGTTTATTATCTGAAACTAAGGTGAACTTCCTACCAAATAAATACTCATTGAACTTTTTAACTCCAAACATGACTGCCAAGGCTTCCTTTTCAATTTGAGAATATCTGGTTTCTGTTTCTGATAATCTTTGCGAGGCAAATGAAATGGGTCTGTCGGTTCCATTTTCGTAGCTATGGAGTAGAACAGCTGCTACTCCTGTAGGACCTGCGTCTACTACTAACTTTACTGAAACGCTAGGATCATAGTGGGCTAATACTTGCTTTGAAGTCAACAGTTGTTTAACGTTCTCAAAACAGGTATCCTGTTGTGGTCCCCACTCAAATTTAACCTCTTTAGACAGCAATTCATATAATTTTGAGGCCACAGATGCTAAATTAGGCATAAATTTACGGTAAAAATTAACCATTCCCAAAAATGATTGTAGTTCGACTTCTGACGTAGGTCTAGGAAGTTTCAACATAGCTTCAATACGTGTATTGTCCATATGCAAACCGTTTTTGTCAATCATATGTCCTAGATAATTAAGAGACTTTGCCAAAAACTCACATTTCTCTAGAGTAACTTTTAAGCCTGCATTATTAAGGATCCTAATCACTTGTTCAAGCCGATTAAGGTGCTCTTTCCTATTCTTAGCGGTTATTAAAACATCGTCCATAAAAACTATAACTCCTTTTATTCCCGACAACAAACTTTCTATAATTTTTTGGTCGATGCTCAATTGAGGATTGAGAGTTACTTTATAATCTCCACAAATGCGCACATCACCATTTTTTTAAAGAATAGGTACGATAGGCGTAGCCCATTTTGAATAATCAATTGGCTCCAATCCAATACACCGAGATGTACTAAAAAATCTAAACCCTTTTCAACTTATTCTTTAATAGCAAACGGCAATCGCCTTGCCCTAAAAAATTTCGGTTCTGCACCCTCTTTTAATTTAAGTTTCACCGTGCCTTTATTGAACCTTCCAAGTTGTTTATCGAAAACTTTAGGATATTTATTAAATAATTTATTTATCTCATTATCCATATTAAAATTTTTCAAACAATAAAGTCCATCAAATTGTATTTCGAACGCTTGCATAAAATCCCTACCCAGAATCGGTGGCCCGCCATGATCAATAACAAATAAATTTAAAAACTTACATTGATTTTTAAACCGAATTTTCACGTTAATTAACCCAGCTGGCTCAATCGTACTTCCATTGTAAATATTAAAAATTTGTTCAGTTGGCTTCAGTGCATAATTTTCAAAAAGTTGATCATAAGTGGCTTTTGAAATAGCTGATATTGCTGCTCCACTATTGACGTACATCTCCATCGCAAGTTCATTCACGAACACTTCTACTGAAATAGGTTTTACATCATTGTTTGTACTACAATAAAAAATTGAAACATTATTATCACTAACATTATCTTCTTCAATATAATTTATATTTTTATTAGCGTTAATATGTAACGCACACATTTTTTTAAATGTTCTTTATTTTTACATTTTTTACACGAATAATTTTTAAATCTACAATTAATTTCCTCGTGGTTTGTATAACCACAAATTTTACACATATTTACCGTACTGTAACATATGTATGACTAATCTAATTGATATACATTACATATGTTATTTTTCCAACCAAATTATTCAAAACAATTAAATAAGTCATCAACAACTTAAAAGCCTAGATCTAATTTCCATAAATTCCCACGATATATATATTATAACGAAATCCAAATAACTTAAAATAATATTAAAGTTGATGACATTACAGAAATAAATTTAAATAAAATTTATCGAAATAAATATAATTCCTGCTGAACGAGGCAATTATATTTATTTAATATATGATTGACCGATATTAACTTTACATAATAAATCGATTGATAATTAGTTAATCGATTTAATTATTAAAATAAATATAATCTTAAGAGGGGATTATAACGGGGAAACTCTTTACCAATTTCACTATAAATTTAATGTAAATTATAATGAAAAAAATAATTAATAAACTTATCTGAAAGTTTAAAGTTTTAGTTTTTCTTAAACCTTTAACTGGAAGAAAGTCTGCCCAATAGGCCTAAGTCTACGGGTTAAACATAGTATTTCCAGTTACAAAGACTTTCTCCCCATCATAAATATAAAAATAATAAGTGGACGCCGAAGTATAGTAGATTAACGAATAAGTCCACCATAGTACCTTCCTGTTGTGATGATTTTGAATGTTTACCGTTTGTCCTGAATGACCTTTGATTTTGAGTTCCCTGTAGTTGATATATTTCACTTTTAACTGATTCTGGTTCATATTGATTTTTAATGCAATCCACAGTAGCAGCAATTGATATCGCCTGTTGAAACGTTAGTGTTAACATTTTCAAGAAAAAGTTTATCCTTTATTGCGCCTTTAGGTAACCCTACTACAAATCTATCTCTCAATGCAATCTCCAAATCCTTCCCAAATTTGCTTCGCAATATTTAGCAGCTTGCCTTAGTCTAGCTGCCCACTGGTTTATTGTTTCTGTATCTTCTTTATTTAAATTGTAAAACTTGTTCCTCTCTGCAAACTCGCTTACCACTATAGAGAAGTGTGCATTTAAAACATCTACACACATTTTATAATTAGTTTCCTCTTGGCCGATTTTATTTGGTTCAAGCAAGTTTTCTAGTAGTTTTAGTGTACTACTGGATAATCCACTTATAAGGTGTGCTTTCTGTTTATTTACATTTTTGTCGTCCTCTATGCCGTTAGCAATAAAAAATTGTTCAAATTGAATAACATAGAGCTGCCAATCATCTTCTTGATTGAACATTGGTGTTTTTGCACTCATTTCAATAAATTTTACTTTCATTATTACTTTATAAAACTATATAATTTACATTATTAAAATATTTTTTATTTTCGTCGCCAATTGTGATGTTTTACCAAAGAAAATAATTACAAAACTGATTAATTTATTATTGACAGATAAAAGATTACAATTATTGTTTAACATAATTTACTACCATCACCGTTATAAATATAGTCATTCCCATATATGCTACATATATAAAAACCCTTAACACAGACCGAAGTCTTGTTATCTTAGAGCCTTACGATTTCTGCGCTCTCAGATTATATACCGTATTTATTCTTTGGTGACGTAGCATCATTGTTATTTTGGTTCCAGAAAGGTGTCAATAAAACTCCATCACCATCACTATTTTGTACAAATTAATCAATTTTCTAACTAAATCGTTTTAATTTCTTTGTTTGATTTTGCAATTTCTCAACCATAATGTTTCACTTTCGGTTAATTGCAAAAAATGGTTATCGTTTTGGTTAAACATTTTGACCTTACAGGGAGTCGAACCTGTTCCCTTTGAAATTAAAATACTGCTTAGTCATTATTCGACTCACTTTCAGTTTATGAGAGTATGCTCAAAACTCGTATCGGCAAATTTAAATTTCTTTATTTCATACTGATATCTAAAACGACATTTTTCGAATTATTTATGGTACAAAAAGTTGAACTTTAACGTCCTAGGACTTTATAAAATTTTATAAAGTCCTAGGACGTTAAAGTTCAACTTTTTGAGCAAAATTTAAAACTCATTTCTTTTTATTTTAATAAATTTCCAGTATGAAATAAAATTTTGTATTTACCCCAAACCAAAAGTGTTTTTAAAGGTACTCACTAGTAATTTTGGCCTCGTATAGACGCCTCGGCCGTAAACAACTAGCTCGTCCTTTAAAGTTTCACTTTTCGTTCTAGATAAATAAATAACTATTATAATTCTTTTTCTTTTATAGGTAAAAAATCCTAACAAATGTAAAATTTGTGATAAAATTTTTCGGTGTTATTCTATTTTGCAAACACACTTGGTAATACATACAGGTGAAAAACCACATAAATGTTCCGAATGCAATAAACAATTTTATCATAAGGAATCTTTGATGAGACATACGAGAATTCATCACTTTAGGAATGGACAAGTAAGAAAAAATTCATATTTTTTTAAGAAATATGACAAAGATTTTAGTTGTATGTCCAGAACACGCCTTAAGACCTTTTTAAGCACACATTTTTGATGCACAATTAAACTGTGTAACGTCAATACCAAAATGTAAAATGCATTAAGGGGGTTTTTACGATATTTACAACATTTTCTTCAGTTTTTTTTATTGAAACAAATTTTCGAGGTTATGCAGTTTTTTGATATGCATAAATTATGTGACTCGAGAAGTTCTTTGTCATCTATTTATTTAATAGATTGGCTTTCCTTTAAAATTTTCCAGTTGGCTTATAATTCGAAACACATACTGGTCCTTCGAATATATTTGTTAATTCTGCCATGGTTCTTGTTTTGTTGCTTATCAATAGCTATAGTACGCATGCACAGGCCATGACTTGAATGTTTAACTTACCTTTCCTTTGATAACTTTTTGAAAGAAGAATATGCTGTCCTTATAGTAATTTTTGCATGTTTATTCAGTATATTTTAATAACATTTGTTTTCTTCCCATAGGCAGCGACCGAAAAACCTCACCAATGTGAACATTGCGTCAAAAAGTTTATTCATAAAAGTTCTTTAACCAACCATACAAGAGTGCATACAGGGGAAAGACCATTTGAATGTGCGAAGTGTGATAAAAAATATACAATTAGATCTGCTTTGAAAGTTCATATGCAAACCCACATGACAACAATGAAAAATGTAATATTTTATAAAAGTTTGTAGTTTTATTTTATGAATATCTTTGAAGTTTACTATTCTCATTTTCGAAGAATGTTTTTCCCATTTTAAAAGTAAAATGAAAAAATAGTACTTTGGGTAAGTTTTCCGAAATTAACCATTATTGGGCATTATACCAATAAAATGAACGATTATCCAATCAAAATAAACACAGAAAAATTTGGAAAAGTGAATGAATCAGAAAAAAGAAAGTTTGAACTTAACAGTTTAAGTATTTCATTTCAATTTATTTACTCTGAATATTCAAAAGATAAATTCCGTTAATTAGCTGATTTTTGAGCTTTGAAGGACACTTGAAATAATTTATAAATAAAAAAAACTAAAAATAAAAATTTTAGATATTCGCCTGATGGTTGATTATCGTTACAGATCACAAAAGAGATGGATAAACGATTACATACAAGTTCTAAGAAAATCGTAAGGCCCACACCAGATGAAATTCAAGTTAAATCTAAAAATATAAAGGCTGAAAAAATTGACTTAGTTGAACCAACTGTATCCAAATACATCCAATCTGAACACAATGAGGTAAATCATTATTTTGTTGTTTTCTTCAATACGCACAAGAAATTTTTGGTAACTATTGGTGGTGGTTTTTGAGATTTTAATATGCCATAAAAAACCAGGTGACCAGGTATATTAGATGTTTCAAGCCAAACGATTGTGAGCATAAAAATGTGTAAAATTATCAAATTTCTTTTGAATTTAAAAAAACGTTTACTTAAATAACTTATTGTATTATTTTTTTTAGTTCAAGAAAGAAGAAATAGCACACTTTTCGTTGTCTGATAATAGCAATTATCAGGCAATCATTTGTAAAGAAGAGGTAATGCTGCCTGATGAATGGGTTTGAATTTATATTTTGGAACAAAATCGCAACCGATGCAACTAGTTGATTCTTTTGCGTTGGTAACTGAAAGATACCTTGTCTATTTTCTACACTGTTAGTTGTAAGATAAATAATTTCGAATCATTTATTTCAAATCTTAATTTTTAAAATAAAAAGTATTTGATGTTCAAATCAATCAATCAATCAGCCTTATATTTAAATTTGGTAAAAAGTGTTTCTGGTACATTATGGTAAAGAGAAGGAAAAACATGTCATGTGATACTTTTAAACATGCACTAAATAATGTCATCAATAAATAGAGCTTCCTGTTTTAAAAAGTTGTTCGGCGGGACAATATTTAGCAAATATTAAGTACCTACACATAAAGGGAAAAGTCGTCGGAAAAGAAACATGTTATTTAAATTTTACTTTTTTAATAATTATAATTGTAATTATCTGTTAAGATAATAAATGAAACACCCTATGATTTATTTACATACACATATAAGCATACAATGTATATATAAACCATAAGACTATTATATTTGTTCTCTCTTTTCGTAATAAACTCATTGAATTACAATCTAGTTATTTCTATTTCAAAATATCATTCTGCTCAACAGGTTATGAGCCCAGTTAAGTTTTTATTAACAAAGTTTGTTGAATTGATAAATTTTACAGTGATTAGTATTCGATATATTATAGAGTTTATCGTAGATATACTAATTAACCGAGCTAAAATAACAGTGATTCGATAAAATAAATCTAAAAGTTTTAAGTGCAAAAAAAAACAATAGAACTGGTTTTATAAAATTCAGCAGTGGATAAAAGTTGTGCAATTATAAATTTCTAATTATAATTATAATTTTTTGTTTCTTTTTATATCATGGAATCAGAATCAATTAAAATCGCTAAACTGCACAATAGAAGTAACTGGATGGTGTGGAAATTTCAGGTCAAAATTTTGCTAATGGATGGTGAATTATATGATGTAGTTACAGGTTGTATTAAAAAACCGCTAACGGAAGATAAAGAAAGTGTTGATAAATGGTGTAAACTAGATAGAAAAGCGCAAAAAATTATTGCAACGACAGTGGGACAAGAACCGTTAATTCATATATTAAACTGTATTACAGCTCATGAGATGTGGAATAAGTTACACGCTATATATGAATTAAAGTCAAACACAAGTGTTCATTTTCTACAACAACAGTTTTATTCTTTTACAAAGCAAGCTGATGACAATATGGCGACACATATAGCAAAATTACAAAACCTTGTCCAACAATTGAAAGATATGCAAGAAAACATCTCCGATTCAATGGTTATTACCAAGATATTATTAACTTTACCTGATGGATACAATCATTTCCATACAGCCTGGGAGTCAACTGAAGAAAACCAACGCACGTTAGACAACTTAACATCGCGACTGATGATTGAAGAAACACGTTTAATGTTAAAAGAAAAGGATGAAGTACCTAGTAGTGAAGCGTTAGTAGTACAGCAGCACCGGAAATTTAAATTTAAAAATAAAAAGGGAAAATGTTTTCATTGTCAAAAGCGTGGTCACTGGAAAAAGGATTGTCCTTTACTTAAGGAACTAAAAACAACTAATCATAAATATAGTAAAGAAAGCAATGCATTTGTATGTAATTCCGCTATTTCTCATGATCATATTGACGATTGGTATTTGGATTCGGGAGCCAGCGATCACATGACTTTCAATAAAATGTGGTTATATGATTATGAAGAATTTGTTAATCCGAAATCTATAACGATTGGAAATGGAGAAACAATTAAAGCTTATGGAAAGGGCAACATTGATATTTTAGTGTTTAATAACCGTTTATGGCGGCAAAAATTTTTAACACAAGTTCTTTATGTTCCAGATATAAAGCTGAATTTATTTTCCCAAGGTCAAGCTTTGGATAAAAATTATATGCTTAAATCGAATAAAACACAATGTGAGTTTATTCAAAATGGCGGTACCGTTGCAGTGGGAGTTCGAGAATCAAAATTATATAAAATGCTGTTCAAGGTAATTTTACCTAAGGTCACGGATACAAATAGTAAACATATTAATGTAGCTGTAAAAAAGGAGTCGATAAAGTTATGGCATAAACGACTAGCTCATCAAAACTTAACTCAGGTGAGAAATATATTGAAAACAATGAATATTGAATTTTTAGATGAGGAGTTCGTTTGTGATGATTGCATAGCTGGCAAGCATCACAGATCGTCTTTTACTTTATCAAATAAAAGAGCTACACGATGTGGAGAAATAATTCATAGTGACCTATGTGGCCCAATGCAAGAAACTTCGTATGGAGGATCAAAGTATTTTATGTTACTCAAGGATGATTTTTCAAGTTACCGAAAGGTTTAGTTTTTGAAAAATAAATCAGAAGTCAGTCAGTGCATCCAAAATTTTGCAAAGCTAATAGAAAAAGATACTGGATGCCAAATTCAAGTCTTAAGGACGGACAATGGAACTGAATTTATTAACCACGATGTTCAGGAATGGTTAAACAAAAATGGAATACGTCACCAAAGATCTGTTCCGTATACACCGGAGCAGAATGGACGAGCTGAACGAGATATGCGTACGATTGTAGAGGCGTCTAGGACTATGATTCATTCAAAGAACCTGCCATTGAAATTGTGGGCTGAAGCAGTCAACACAGCAATATATGTTTTGAACAGAACTGGCCCAAGTCCAACAGCCAATAAAACACCGTTCGAGTTGTGGTTTAATGAAATACCAAATTTTGATAATTTTAAAGTTTTTGGTTCAGAAATCTTTGTGCTTGTACCGAAACAAAATAGAAAGAAATGGGATAGAGAGTCTGACACTGGAATTTTTGTTGGGTATTGTGATAATACCAAGGGGTTTAGAGTTTGGAATAATAGCACAAGAAAAATACAAGTGTCTTGTGATATAAAATTTAGAGAAGAGTCTGATGAAACTACTGTGTTTTATGATGATGTTTCGTTGAAAGAGAGTCTTGAAGTTGCAGGTGATGAAGATAATGTGATCTCAGAACCTGTAGATTGTCAACAAACTGACACAATCAAAGACAGGCTTCGTGGAAGAAACAAAATGGTAAGCATGGCAGTTGATGATGGTTTTGCTTTCATTGCAGATTTTCAAGAACCATTGTGTTTTGATGAAGCTTTAAGATCATCCGACAAACAAAAATGGGTGGAAGCGATGAATGATGAATATCAAGCTCTTTAAAAAAACAACACTTGGGATCTGGTTGAACTACCAGTTGGTCTTAAACCTATCCAAAATCGTTGGGTGTATAAAATAATAGAGCTAGAGCTAGATTAGTGGCAAAAGGTTATAGCCAAAGATTTGGTATTGACTTCAAGGAAACATTTAGTCCAGTTGCAAGGTTTTCATCAATCAGGATCGTTCTAGCGATCGCGGCTCAAGAAAATTTAATTCTAAAACAATTCGACATTAAAACCGCCTTTTTACATGGTGAATTGGAGGAGGATATTTATATGCAGCAGCCAGAGGGATATAATGATAGTTCTGGAAGAGTCTGTAAACTTTTAAAATGTTTGTACGGACTTAAGCAGGCCTCCCGAGTTTGGAATCAAAAATTTAGTAAATATCTTCATAATTTTGGGTTTGTTCCCTCAAAGGCAGACCCCTGCATATTCAATTACAGAAATGGTCGTGACCAAATCATATTAGCACTCTACATTGATGATGGGTTGATTGCTTCAAATGATGAAAAGCTAATATTACCATTAATAAACTATTTACAAGATAATTTTGAAATAACCTGTGGTGATGCTGAATATTTCATTGGTATGGAAATTAATAAACTCCAGGACGGAACAATTGTATTACATCAACACAATTATGCTTTGAAAATATTAAAGAGATTTGGTATGGAAGATTGTAATCCTGTATCTACTCCATCTGAACCAGGAACAAGTATTGAGGATCAGAATTCTATGACAACAAAGTTTCCTTATAGGGAAGCTGTAGGGAGTTTAATGTATTTGGCTGTAGCAACTAGACCAGATGTAGCATATGCGGTTAACTATGTTAGTCGTTTTATGGAAAATCCAACAGCTACTGATGTTAAGGCAGTGAAAAGAATTCTGAAATATATCAAAGGAACTCCAAGATATGGGCTGAGTTTTAAATCTAATCAAACAGTTTTTCGTTTATTTGCTTTTAGTGATGCTGATTATGCTGGTGATCTTACAACAAGGAGGTCTACTACTGGCTACCTCTTTATGCTAGGCTCGAGTCCAGTAATTTGGTGTTCAGAAAGACAGAAAAGTGTTTCACTTTCTACAACTGAGAGTGAATACGTGGCAGCCTCACAAACAGTAAAAGAAATGATATGGGTTGAACAATTTTTAAACGATCTTCAAGTAAAATTGGAAGGTGTACCTATTCTACACATTGATAACCAAAGTGCGATCAAGTTAATCAAGAATCCTGAGTTCCACCGCAGAACAAAACACATCGATATAAGGTATCATTTTATTCGTGAAAAGTTTGAACAAGACTCGTTTCAAATTTCTTACGTTTCAACATCAAATCAACTTGGTGACATCCTCACAAAGGCGCTTCGCAAAGATGGCTTCCAGAAATTGAGAAATGAAATGAATGTATGTCATTTCAATTAAGTTTTTTTTTATAAATTATTTGAATTGTAATTATAATTTTTTGAATTAATTTGGTTGTTTTAAAATGTAATGTTTAATTTAAGTGGGAGTGTTAAGATAATAAATGAAACACCCTATGATTTATTTACATACACATATAAGCATACAATGTATATATAAACCATAAGACTATTATATTTGTTCTCTCTTTTCGTAATAAACTCATTGAATTACAATCTAGTTATTTCTATTTCAAAATATCATTCTGCTCAACATTATCCCATAAAAGCAGGGTTAAACAAAATAAATATAAAATTAAATGTATTTTTTTGGCATGGAAAAACAATTAACAATTCAAAAAACATTTTAATTTTTTTGGTCAGAAAGTAACTTCTTAAAGGCTAAAAATTTTTAATTAGTCTTTTTATAGCAGGAGATAGACTAGACTAAGCCATCTTCTT
Organism: Diogma glabrata; assembly: GCA_963693315.1. Taxonomy (NCBI): domain Eukaryota; kingdom Metazoa; phylum Arthropoda; class Insecta; order Diptera; family Cylindrotomidae; genus Diogma; species Diogma glabrata. The sequence goes on from OY856188.1 coordinate 111,723,416, forward strand.
GACACATGACGAAGTAGTTCTGACCATTCAGTACCGATCCATTCAAACATTTCTTTAAGTTCTGTCATCTGTGGGCTCATTCTCGCGTTATGCACGGGACATTCAGAGAATTTTAAACTCTCTCACAGAACAACAAAATTAACCAAGGCTAACTTACTTTACTGATTATAGACAAGCAACATCAAACTTAAATTACCATGAAAAAAAAATTAATTAAAGTTTTTTTAAGAAGTTGAAATATTAATTTTTTCCCGTTATGCACGGGACACAGAAAAAATCAATTTCTTCACTTAGTCATCAACATTTGAAAAACTCTGTGAGTTTAGCTTGAATAATTCCAAAAGACCTATATTTTTTTAAAGCTAAAAACTAAGCTCTACTACAGTGTCTTTAAGTTTTTGACATATCCATTTAATTATTTTTAATTAAATTTTAGGTTGTGTTATGCACGGGACAAAGCAAAGTTATGCACGGGACGCGTCTGAGTTTTCTGTATTGCTAACGTAAATTATAGCAGTTTGCATTTACAATACATACATTTCTTTATTAGTACATATTATCAGGACACAATATAACATCATATATAAAATATTATTGTTTGAAGTTCAAAGTGCGTTGTGGTCGCAAAGCATCACATTGTTTACAGCAGCAGTCATGCACAACGAAACATGCAAAACTATGCTAATTTGCTCTGATACATCAGAAAAAGAAAAAAAAAACACAGTTCGAGCGTTTATGGAGGCAATTTATAGAGAACTTAAGCCTGACTCTGAGGACAACAAACATCTAACTGAAATTATATAGACAGATGGACCGTCTTCGGAGTTTAAGAATAGATATATGGTTTCTTTTTTAGAAGAACTTAGCAATAAGTATAAAAAGCCATTCCATTGGAAATATTTCGCTACCTCCCACGGAAAAGGGGTAGTTGACGGAATTGGTGGAAGATCAAAGTCAACTGTCAGGAGCTTGATATCCTCTAAAAAGGATACAGCTCCTGTTGTCAGATCAGCAGATTATTTTGCTCAACTGATTAAAATACACTTGACTTCTACCAAAGTGATGGTAGTTTTGGGGAAAGATATTTGTGGAAATATAATATGGGATCAAGCTCCACAAATTCCAGGCATTTCAAAAACGCATATCTACAAATTGCAAAGAGTTTTTCTTAAATGCACTCACTGTTGTGGGAAAGCAAAGCAACTTAACTGCAAAAAAAGATGTTACCGTAGGAAATTGGGTCGTTCTTGTGTATGACGAGGTTTTATATGCTGTTGTCAAGTTTGGGGTGCTGCTTCTGTTTCCATCTTGGCCCTCTTGGACTCTGTTCAAAAGCGGGCTATACGAATTGTGGGTGATCGAGCTTCGACATCAAAACTTGATTCCCTTCAACATCGTCGCACTGTTGCTGATCTCGTTGTTTTTTACAAATATCGTAATCAACTGTGCTCAGATGACATCAGCAGCATCATGCCTCAAACTTATTCTTACCCCCGTTCCACTCGGCAATCGGCTACCACAACCAGTCAAACGGTCGAGATCCCGCGCTGTCATACTGGCAGATCGCAGAGGGACTTCTTTGTCCGAACTGCATACAAATGGAATAGTTTGCCGGAATCCATCGTCTCAGGTGGCTTCTATCCGCAGAGGTTTAAAAAAAGCGTTCATCAACACCTTGGAACGCAAGTTGTTGTGGGACCTAGGTCTTAAAAGGTATTTATGTGTTGTTGTGACACATATTCTAAACCCTATAACACAACACTTTTTTATTTAAAAAAAAAAGGTGAAGTGGTTCAAATAATCAATGAAGAAATGGAAACCACTGGAAATGGCAAAAGAACGAAGACAAACTACTATATAGCCCTGACAACATAATTAAAATTAATTTTCCTCCTATTGTTGTGAATTCTCGAGGATTCTTTAAATTCCCTTATTTCCCTTGAAATTGTGTTATGCACGGGACATTATGTTTTAATTTACTATTTCTACCTTGTTTCATTATAAAGCAAAGTTTTTGTGGCAAACTTACAACAGCATAGGTAACATTTCAAGGTCACGTTATTTACAAGTACTTTAAAATTACGTTTGTAATGAAAAACGTGCATATCTGGCAAAAATAATTAATAAAATTCAAAATACGAAAATGATACAAACGTTTATTAAAATCAAATAAAATGCAATAAAAACTTCATTTAAGAAATTTTGCGAATTTGATTGATTTAATCTGGCTCTCGACGCCCCAAAAAAATTTCTGTTTTGAAAAATTTGTATTTTTTTAAAATTTTCCGCACAAAAATTTGCAGATTAAAAAATTTTCGTCTGAAAAAATTTAGATTGTATTTCTAATTTATCGTCGGCGATGATTATTGCCAGATATCAATTTTATTTTTATTTGGCTGCAAGGGTAATTTTTAATGTTATTGTGACAATGCCACCAACTGAAAAATATGATTTTCTGATGTTTTTCGTGTTTCTGAGGTTAAAATCGTTTTGTTTTGAGTTGTCAACTGAATTTTCAGTTTATGTTCAAAGTTCGGTTTTATTCATTTATATATTTTCATAATTTGTATTTTGTATTTTATTTTTAAAATTAGTTATTAGTAGAAAAATTATTATTATTTATTTATTAGTAAAAATTAGTTATTTTTAAAAATGAAATTTGTGAAATTCATTTTGACAAAGAACAAAGTATTTTAGTTTATGCAATTTTATTTTTGACAGCTTTTGACGCTGACGCCTTTGTTGTGGTTACAACAGCGAAATTGTAGACGTTTTTTTTATCGTCCGACGTTATCGTCCGTGTTGTGTTTCTACCTTAAAATGCCAACAAACTGCTTGCTGCACCAATATTTTTATCGAAAAACGTAATAATGATGGGAAATGTTTTTACGTTCCCTTTATTAGACGCGCCAATGCTTATAGAAAATATGGAGTGGCTGAAATCTCACAGCTCTGAGATATCAAGATTTCGGTCTGGGTTAAGGATTTTGATATAGTTTTCGGCAAAAAACTTTTATGAGGACATGGTTTTTAGTTTTGGGCAGCGATGTATATCAAACATAACTCTTTGTTAAAGTACAAGTATTTTTTATCTCTGTTTAGAAATTTATTACAAAACTAACACGAAACATCAATTCGTATCCGGAAAATTATAACAGATCATAAATTAACATAATTTAGTGAAAAGATGATACACTCAGCAAACTACTCAAAAACATCTCCATTTACCGTATCGAGAAAATATTACAAAATCACAAATTCATATTTCTTCCAAATTCCAAAAATATTGTTAAATTAAATAATATCAAACTTTTTTCAAAATTCCAAAAATATTCCAAAAATTAGAATAAAATCAAATATTTAAACTTTTACTAAATTCCAATAATATTCCAAAAATTCTAAAAAATTGAAACTTTTCCAAAATTCTAAAAATATCGCAACAATTATTACAAAATCAAAAATTGAAACTTTTTTCAAAATTCCAAAAATATGTAACGTTCGCAATATTCGCAAAACAATAATAAAACCAAATTCATCTTCGTTTTCTAATTCAATAAAAATATATTTCATTGGTTTCCGTTCATTTTTACATTAATAATAATTTCAAAATTTTCTAATACTTAACTGCTAGTTAAATTTCGAATATACTATAAAAAGCAAACGAACGTACTCAATTTTATTTCCAATTCTAACGAACAGATGCCGTTGCTAATCTTTGCTGAATTTTCAGTATTACACGATTTATTTTGACATCAGAAGATGTAAAAAGACAAAAAAATCACATTTTTTCCAATTGGTTTCATTCTATTTTTGGTCTTTAATAAAAACGAAACTGAGTATTGAATTAAATTGAACCTTTGATAAAATTAAAAGAAAAAATGCAAAATCATGTATATTTTTATTGGTGGATTTTAATTACGATATGTTTTTTGTAATAAATTTTTAAACATATTTATTATGTTTTTTTGGTCAAACCAGAGTTAAGTTTTGTAATTTTGGAGTAAACTTAATTTAAAGAAACTGGAGAAATAAATATTATAAAACAAAATAATTTGTTGTTGTGTGATTTCATAAAGGAAAGATGGTCACAGTAATTTTTGGTGGAATCCAGGAATGTTTGTGTGATAATACATGTAACACGTGTGTGTTGTTCAATATAAATATACAAATCAAACTTAACTAAAAAGGAAAATAGGAGCGAATTACACATTCTATACAAAACAAAATAAATCTTTTGGAAAAACAACGCTGGAAGTGTTCACCAATCAACAATTTAGAATAAGGTATTTGTCTAAATTTTCTTTTTATCTTTTATGTGATCTAAATAAGGTGTTAGAATGATAGGCTAATTGAAAAAAAAAATTAAGAGATTCCCAAATTTTGGTTCGTTTGGGAACAATTTCGTTCCCGGTGGCATTTAATTTAATTGCATATAGATATACATTGTTTTTTTATTAGTGTTTAAAAGTCCTGAACCCACAGTTGCGTGGGTCTAACAAATATTCCAAAAATGGCCGGCAGACAGACATGCATTTTTTCTTTGCTTTTTTAGAATCAGTAGGTCCTAAAACGCCGAGAAATGCTAAAAAAAAGTGGCGGTAAGAATTTCCATTTTGGCTCATGAATGTAATACTTAGGTCTTTCAGAGCGAAGTAAAATATAAAGATTTGTTAATATTATAAAATAGGAGTTTTTAGCCTCTGGACCTAAAACTTTAGAAATAACTTTTCTTAATTTTTCCTTACCGCTACGCTAGCTAATGGTTGAATTCAACCTAATGGCTTTAAATAATGAAGAAAATAATTTTCCTGAACAATCGGTAGCCACATAAGACTGGAAATACATTACAACATGATACGCAAATCCCGTCACAGCTACAATGACATTTATTTGGCCAATGGTACTATTTGCTGGTATAAATGATGTTTTTAGACAAACTTGCATTCAAATTTCTGATATGCCGTTGAGAGTTGAGACGTAGAATGTTTGTCATTTTAGGTTGGGTCAGTTAAGAGTCAATCGAAGTTCTTGCTCCAATTTTTATTAAACTTTACATGCCGCTTTTATAGTTTATGCTTCTCAGCCGTTGAAGATATGCAGCACTTTCTTCATCAATATCGGATTTTTTCTTCATCAATACACCAACAGCATCACCTTCACCAACTAAATATCTTCTTGACAATTTTCATTATCATCATTCTCTGCTACTACATCTTCTAAAATTTCCGATTCCTCCAACTGTTGATTTCTTGCTCGGTTTTGGTTAGCTGTAAAAAAATGTCTGATGCTCATTTCTTACCCATAGGCATTACAAAAAAACGTCATTTAGTAAAATGTAAGATTAACTTTGTTTTGTTTTTTTTTTTTTTTTTTATTGGAAGTTAGGCATGTTTAGTGTTAATATAATTAATTATACATTAACGTCTCTGAATATCCGAAGATACCATGCCAACTAGGGATTATAATCAATTGAGAATTAAGTTTCTTTTAGAAATTTATGAACGCCGACTTTGAACTTTTGCGGGTTAAAGTTATCAGGGAAAACCCACGAAGGTAATGAATTCCAGAGATAGGAGACTCTGTTGAAAAAGTCGCGCTGGAAGGCTACAGTTCTACATCTAATTATTTGAACCGTAAAAGGATGGGCCGCTACCGATGCTCTGGTATGACGCGATAGGTTTGCAGACTTAGCTAAAATCAATTTGATCTCTTCAGAAACCCGTTCATCCATGAAATATTTGTAGAAAATCGTCAAATCAGCAACATTTCTTCTATGCTGCAAGGAATCAAGGTCATTAGTAAGATTTGAGTTACCAATCAATTTAACTGCTCTCCGCTGTACAGAATCAAGACACTTCAAACTACATAAGTATGCTCCACCCCATATGTGAGAACAATATTCCATACAGGGACGTATAAAAGATTTGTATATTAAAGGAAGCTGTTCGCTACTGAAAAACTTACGACATCGTCCCAAAAACCCCAATTTTTGAACAGCGCTTTTTGCTAGGGTAAAAATATGAGAATTCCATTTCATATTATTTTCAACCTCAACTCCTAGAAGTTTCACGGACTCTTTCTCTATCAAAACGTTGGAATCAAACTTCAATGGAAAAGGGTTAGGTGTTGATAATCTTGAAAAATGGCAAACTTGTGTTTTGGACGTATTGAATTCAACACTGTTAGTAACACCCCAATCAAAGATAGTTTTAAGATCAACGTTTAATGAATCTATCAAATTTGATCTACAGTTATTAAGCGCTAAAGGCGAATACGATCTAGGTGCAACATGAGATGCATGAAGAGTGCTATCATCAGCAAAACTATGGATAGGATTAATTGTTGAAACCAACAAGTCATTAATATAGATAAGAAAAAGAGTTGGGGACAAAGCGGAACCTTGAGGAACGCTTGCATTAGTCGAAAATACATCCGATGAAATACCGTCAACATTGACTCGAAATTTTCGTTCAGATATAAAGCTTTGTATCCAGGAAATTAGTGGCTCATCTAAACCATAACATCTCAACTTGCATATAAGATTTTTGTGCTAAACTTTGTCAAATGCTTTGGAAATATCAAGAGCAACACCGAAAGTCTCACCAAAGTTTTCAAGGGATCTGTTCCAAAGATGAGTAACAAACGAAAGCAAATCTCCTGTTGCTCTTCCTTTTCGGAAGCCGTATTGTCTTTTATTAAGTAATTTGGAAGACTCTAAGAAGCTCATTAAATTAAAATTTATATATTTCTCAAAAACTTTAGACACTACTGACAAAATTGAAATGGGTCTGTAATTGGATGGGTCAGTTTTGCTACCCTTTTTTGCTACTGGCTGTACACTAGCAATTTTCCATATTACAGGAAAAATCCCTTTCTTATAAGACAAATAAAATATTTTAGTGAGGATAGGTGCTAGCTCCCTAGCAAACGTTTTAAGTATAATTGGATGAATATTATCAGGCCCAGATGCCTTGTTGGTATTAATTTGTAAAAGCATTTTTCGAATAATGTTTTTACGAAAAATTATTCGCTTCATTTTGAGCGATGCTTTAGGAATAGGTCTAGGTTGGAAATTGGGTTCGACTAAGGTAGAATTTATAGAAAAAATATGTCCTAGCAAATTAGCCTTATCTTTTGGGTCAATAATAGGTATATCTCTATCAATAAGAGGAGGAAGAGAAGATTTACAGAAATTGCCTTGGATAGTCTTAGCGGCTTTAAAGAAGTTACGCGATCCAGTTGGGTGCTCAGCAAATTTAGAAGCTTTTTTCAAATTAAATAGATTTTTCTCTCCATCTATTAGTTTCCTACATAAATTCCTCTCTTTTCGATACTCTCTAAGGTTTTCATCAGTTTTGTTTTGGAAAAACTTTCGAAAAGCCTTTTTTTTAGCTTTAATTGCTTTTTTGCATTTACTCGAAAACCATAGGTCAACCTTCGGAATGATCAATTTATTAGGAATAAATCTACGCATGCCTTCACCTATAATTTCAGAAAAATTAATAGCAGCAATGTTTGGATCTTGGCCAGTAAGACAACTATGTTTCCAAGGAAAGCGTTTGAAGAAGATTTTAAGTCCTTGCCAATCCGCCGCTTTGTAATCCCAAACAAGACGGGGATTCGCTTTAAATTGTTTAGGAATTTGTATATTTAATTTAGTGGAGATCAAATTATGATCTGACCCACCTAAAGGCTCTGATACTTTAAATTGTACTAAGCATGGATCATTTGTCAAAAATAAGTCAAGTAAGTTGCTACTTTGTCTAGGAATGTCAGGAACTCTGGTAGGCTGGTCTATTATCTGAGTGAAATTATGATAAAGAGCAAAGAGCTCAGCCTGTTTACCTATCTCATCAGTAGAGGAGCTGTGTATGAGCCATCCTTTATTATGAACATTAAAGTCCCCTAGAAGAATAAACTTAGCATTAGGATACTGAGCTAACATATCTATCTTTTCAGACAGATCATGAAATAAATTAATGTTCTCAGGTGAATTAGGAGAACGATACAGTCCAAAAACAAACAAAGTTTGATTAGGGCAACAAATTTTTAAAGATACCATATTATGGTGTTTAGTGTTTAATTCAAATTTTTTAATCCTCACATATGGAATAGAATTTCGAACATAAGCGCAAACACCATGTTTGTTATAGAATGAAGATTCTAGATCATAATTAGGACAAATATATTTACCATTATCTAATGTTACGGCTCTCCCACTGATAATCGTTTCTGTTAAAAAAAGAATATCAGGACGGTAACGTTCAAGATATTGGTGGACCGAGTTGAGATTGATGTTCAAACCTCTTATGTTTGTAAAATTGTTTGATAATTCAGACATTTTAACTCAACGTTTATAAACCTTAATAAACCTTAAACCTTAAAGAAAAGCCTTAATTGCATTCAATATAAAAACAAAATCCAAACTGACAAATCAACAGCCCGAAAACTTGAATCTAAGTCTAAGTTCCAGCTGCCAAATCGACAATCTAAACTCTGAAATCGCAATTGAACTGTGAAATCATAATAGAAATTGAAACAATATAAGGTAAACAATCAACAGAAAACGCCAAAACTGATAAATGTTTTTAGAATAATTAAGGGAATACAATCTGGCCCAGATGCTTTGTTGGATCCCCGACAAAAACTTAGATCTATTACACACATGGCCAAACCGCGGCTCGCGAGCCGCATGCGGCTCTTTAAAAGAATAAATGCGGCTCTCGAAAAGAAATGAAAAAATTAAATAATATTTAATAATTCATAAAAATTGTAACAAAATTAGAAATAATACATATAATTTATAATGCTGTTTAATATAATATGAAATTATAACTAGTAAAATAAAATATTTAAAATAATAATATAATATGATTTAATGCAATCATTTTATTATATTTAGGTTCGTCCTGTCGAAGTTACTACTATTGGAGTTTTTTGCGACTTTATTTTAGTTTGATACTACTTTACTTCGCGAATCAAGTTTAAGTATAATCCGCTGTTATAAATAAATTTAACTAATTTTATTATTTAAGGTTTTACGTTTAACATATTCTAGTGGACTAAAAAATAAAATCACCTGTATTCGTTTCAAATTAATGCACAAAAATCTTTCTCAAAATCAAGTCTTTTCTTTTGGATTCGTTTGTTTTTCTATGATTATCTTTTTCTGCAATTTTTTTATAATAGTTATTTGTTTAACTAGGCAGCACAGTAGTAGATTGACTGCCGCGGCTGATAGTTCATAGCCGAGCGAGCGAGGCTAGGAATTCAGCCAAGGCAGTCAATCTACCTTGCTGCCGAGTTGAACATATAATTTTTTCTCCAATTAATTAATTTTTTTAATCGCAATATCTGTTAATTTCTATGAAGTCTAACTATTAAAGTACTTGCTTTGCTGCCTAGGCAGGAAAAGTGCCACTTTGCTGACTGAAATAAGTCTGCAAAATTTATATTTGCTGTCTATCGGAGAAAAACAATATTTTTGATATTTTATCTTTAGGCAATTTGCCGACGTTAAATTTAACGTATCCTTTAATATTCCAATTAAAAAATGAATAAGTTCATAATTAAATAGAATTAAAAACACGTGCAAATCCGACATATGCTACCTCAACCGCTTCTAACATCTACGACAGTAAGATATTACCCTAAACCAAAAACGAAATTAAAAACTTAAGGAAATTGCAAGAAAAAAACGGTGATTTCATCTCTTGTAGCGAAATATAATATTTTGCGTGTTTTTTATCAATACTCCGTTTTTTAATTTAACTGCTAAATATGTCAGACCACAAAAAAAGGAGATATGACGGATAAAATCGTAGCTTCAGCCAAGAATGGGTTGAAGCATACGCATTCATCGATAAAGGGGGAAAACCTTTGTGTCTTATTTGCAATGAATCACTTGCTCATTATAAAACCAGTAATTTAAAACGGCATCACGAAAAAAACCATAGTAAATTTTTGGATAATTATCCGTTGAATACCAACATCCGAACAAATAAAATAAACTCTTTAAAATCTGCATTAAGTAATCAGCAAACATTATTATCATCTTTTAGTTCAGAAGCTGATAATACTACCGAGGCTAGTTTTATGATCGATTGGAACATCGCCCGTGCTAAACGACCTTACACTGAGGGAAAGTTTATCAAAAAGAATATGGAACAGGTGGTTAAAATGCTGGATCCTTTAAATATCAAATTGCACAGATTATTTAGCAATGTTCCAGTATCACGTCATACCACTGAGCGACGTATTACGGAAATAAGTAAAGATATTAAACAGCGACCACAAGTAGGTGTTAGGAAAAATGTAGGCCTTATTGGTCTATTAAAAAATGATCCAAGAAAACCCGAATTTTGGCACTTCATTGCATTGTTCATCGTGAACATTTAGTTGCAAAATATTTTAAATACGAAAACGTAATGAAAACTGTGCTACAAATTGTGAACTATATTCGGACGAATTCAAAAACCCATCGCCAATTCAAAAACTTTATCGAAGCACTGGACTTTGAAGATCACCCTCAAGATATAACATTTTACTGACTTGTGCGATGGTTATCCACCTATAATGTTCTAAGCCGATTTGTTGATTTAATGGAACCTATTAGAAATTTCCTCAAAGAAAAAGAAAAACACCATCTGGAATTAAAGGATGATGAATTGATTAATGATTGTATGTTTTTGACTGATATAATGCAAAGGAAAAGATTTACAAGGAAAAGATAAAGTTATTACTGATCTTATTCAAACGATTCTGAGTTTTATTAAAAAAATTCAACTTTTTCAAGGAGATTTAACAACAAAAGTGTTCAACCACTTTCCTCGTCTGAAGAACAGACTCTCTAAAATTAATGATAACAAACTGAGTGAATACGACAGTAAATTAGCAGAATTATTAAAAGACTTTCACTTGTGATTTAATGATCTGAATAATTTAAATATTTCTCTTAATTTACTTGTAAATCCATTCGAAATTAACATTATTAACGAGGGCTTATCGATTCCTTGTTATATTTTGCATGACAGTGCCTCAGGAGAAATGGAATTACTAGAGCTACAGGAAGATCACATTCTTAAAATGCATCACAAAGCCACACAATCTCCAAATGAGTTTTGGAAACTAGTGTCTCAATCAAAGTACCCCAATTTGAAAAAAGCTGCTGCCAGATTACTGTCCATATTCGGTACAACATATTGTTGTGAATCACTTTTTTCAACAATGAAGTTTATAAAATCAAACCACCGTTCACAACTTACAAATGAGCATTTAACGGAATTAATTCGTATTGCGCTAACAAACTATGAACCAGATTTCAGAAAATACACAGCCAAGTTACAAACAAACATGCCATCTACCAGCAGGCATGTCATGTAACAAACTTTAAATATGTATTTGTATGTATTTATAACCATAAGTACATAATTGTTTTTTCAATAAAATAAATATTTCCAAACAACTGATACTTTTGAAATTTTTTTTTTTTTTGTGGCTCTTCCAAACGAGAGATTATTGTACTGCGGCTCAACGTGTAGTAAAGCTTGGCCACCTCTGATCTATTATATCACCAAAAGGAAAAATTGTTCATGCAGTTGGGCAAACTTGTTACTAGGACTAAGTTTACTGCCTGAATATTAATCCAAGTACCTAACAAACACACAGAAACATAAAAATAAATAAATTTCTAATAATAATAATAATAAAAATTTTCTTATCTGAAAAATTTAGATTCCAATTTTACTTGTTATTGATATTGGTTTTTCTAAGTTTTCTTAAATTTTTCCTTATTTAATTCCTTATCCAAAAAACAACATCAATATTTATTTCCAAAAAATTAATATTTAGCAGATTTGATAGTTTTTCAGTAGATAGATTTAATAGATGAAACTTTTTTTTGAAAATCTAAAAACTTACCTAAAACAGAAAAAAAGAAAAAGTAATTAGTAATTATATTAACTGTAAATAGGGGTAAATTTATGAAAAGTTTCAAAACACAGAAAATTAAATAAAAGTATAAAAAATTAATAGAAAATTCAATGAAAAAATTTAATTTAAATTTATTTGTAAGAAAATGACACAAAAAAACAACGTCTTGTTTCAACGATTGCTTTGATTTTTTGTTGTTAAGATTAACTTTGATTAACTAATTAATTAATAATAAGCCAAATAAAATTAAAGCAACAACTACAAAATACATCGGATGTCAAGTTAGAATAATTTGTATATGTAAATCATACTTTGCTCACAGAATTAAAGCGTTGTCGCTGAGCGTTTTTCATATAAAAATGTAGTTCGTATTTGCATTTTGTAGTTTATCGTTTAATCGGAAACACAACCATCATAATAGTAGATTGTATATCAAGAGCAGAAAGTATTACATTGCTGCTCGTGCATGAAAATGTTACTTTCTGCTCAAGTATACATACTATTTTTTGAACGACTCTCGACAAATGCGATCAAAGTTTCAAAGGAGGCATTTATTTGTTGTTTGAAAAACGTATCGGACATCAAGCTAAAATTTTAAATTAATAAATTTAAAATTTATACAGAGTTTAAATCTATTTTTAAATAAAAATAATTTAAAATGAGCAGTGATGAAAGTGATATAATTAGCACTTCACCTCATACAAAAGAAGCAGCCAACAATTTAACTTTAGATCTGTTGCCTGAAAAATCTAAAGTGCGGTATGAAAAAGCTTACCTATTATTTATCAATTGGTGTAAGAACAAAACAGGAAATTTTTATTCTGAAGATGTGTTTTTGCTATGTTTTGGTGAACTATCGCAGACAAAAAAGTCTTCAACAATGTGGTCAAATTATTCAATGTTAAAATCAACATTCATCGTTAAAGAAAATTTTTATTAGTAAATATAAAAGATTTTTGCCTTTTATAAAAAAGAAGCACTCGGGTTATAGAGCCAAAAAATCAAAAGTGTTTTGGGGAGAATAAATTAATAAATTTTAATATTATGTCTTTGTCCATTATGTCTTTGGTTTTACTTGTGTTTTTACTTTCCGACTAAGAGCAGAAAAAATTAAAAAAAGCTCGCTAAACAGCAAAAACCAACTTTCTGTTTTAAACTGATAGATAGAAAACATTATTTTCTATGACAGTTAAAAAAATTATGTTTAACCTAAATTATGAAGAAATTAACCTCATCTATGCAGATCAAGAAACGGAAACTTCACCAATCCTTTTTGTAATGTATGTAAACTTAGCCTTACTAAAATAAACTATAATAATTGTAGCTAACTTCATAACAATATGTCACTTGTAATTAAAATGTTGTTGTTGCATAAGGCCATATATAAAGCGTGTACAATTTATATTCGGGAATAAATAAATACAATTTAAGTGTATATTTTATTATATATATATAACACCTAGTAGTATGAATTAGGGTTTCTCATTTTCCGTAGAAATTCAAATCCCGGGATTGCGGGACAAAAAGTGTTAAATTCCCGGGATCCCGGGAAATCCCGGGAAACGCTAAAAGCTAGATTTTTCTAATTAGGTGGTAAAAAAATGTGTAAAATTAAAATAGCACAAAAAATGTGCTATTTATTTTTAAATTTCCATTATTTTTAATTAGAAAAACTTCAAAAATTAAATATAAAATAATACATAAAAACAAAACAAAAATAAATTCATAATACTAATTTTTAAATAATTTTTCAAAAAACTAGGTTGTCAATGGCGCCATCACTCAATTTTGTCTGAATTTTCGTGACGAAACGTCCTGCCGCAGAAAAAGCTGTTTCCGATTCATTTGATGTCGGTGTGATAGTCATTAGTGAATTGCATAATCTAAATTATTTGTACTCTGCTTAGTTGCTTCTAAAATTACCAATTCCTTTGTGATGTTTTTAACGTCATATGACACATGTTTTGTGATACAATCAAAGCAAAATCACAATAACAACGGTACTTCACAGCACCATAAGACAAAAAATATTGGACCCTCAGTCCGTATTTTGCAATTGAACATTGAAAGCATTAGCAAGTCAAAAACTGAACGTTTAGAAAGAGTATTAAAGTTATTATTTCGATATCAACGTTGTAATTCTGGCAGGAAACGCATGCAACAGATGAAGATCAACTTACTTCTAGAGGGAAAATTGTTGGTTATAAACTAATTAGTGTTATTTAGTATTAAACGTATGGATCTGCCACGTATATTAAGTCAGAAATCATGAACTGCACCCATTTACTTACACCAGACGGACAACGATATACATCTTATTGTTGTTGATATATCGTTACGAAGGTTGTTAACGTAAACATGCCCCTAGATACAGCGTGGCCAGCTGATACTCTACCATTATTTCACCACCCAGCAATTTAGGTTGGTGACTTTAATAGACATCACAATCAGTGGTCCCACTCAAATAACAATCCCAATGGCATACAACTAACTGACGGGACCAATCGACAACATGTTCCTGGTATATGATACGAAAGACATGAAAACCTTTAGATCTGCTAGATGACCAAGTTATTACAATCCCGACCTCTGTTTTTCCCAAAAAAAACGAACAACGTAACCCTATTGCAATATCTAGGGCTGTCCTACCAGGTTTGCCACGCTCTCAACATCGTTCAGTAATTTTTGAGGTAGGTATCCAAATCCCACACGTAAACTCTACTCCTCAAGCTATATGCAAATTTAACAAAACTGGCTGGGCTAAATATGGGTCTGGCTAAATATGGACCTTTGTGATGATCCCTGACATAAAAACATGGACATCAAGAAAACACGGTGATGTCAACCATCATTTGACGCAAATGATCTCAGGCCATGGATGTTTCCGTGAGTACTTATACAAGTATAAGCACGTAACGGATCCATACTGTCTCTACTGTGAGGGTAAGGCCGAGATCGCTGAGCACGTGCTAATCGAATGCGGAAGGTTTGCACATTCGAGAAGACTTATTGAGCAGCATATGGGAGAGTCAATCACTCCGCATAGCCTCATGCAATTTATGCTGAGCTCAAAAGACAACTGGGACATAGCGAATGAGATCATCACAAGTATGATGAAACGACTGAGACAAGACGAACGAAGAGCAGCCATGCTCAACACTACACAGCGAAACCACGACAACACATAATAATCGAGAGAGTACTACACTCAACCCCTGCCCTGCGAAGGAATGCCTTAATTGGTGGTACCGCAGGGATACAACAGGACTACAAGAGCAAGGGAGATGTTTTTACCCGGTAAGAACCCGCGGTCGCCTGGAAAGTCGGGTTCCAGGTGGATTTTTGAAACGTTTCATCTTCCTACGAAAAACAAAAAACACACACACACACACACACACCACTCCAACCAAGATTACTAAATTTAAAAATTAAAATTTTCCACTCACCCTACTATTGATCTAACAATTTATCCTCAGTTATTTACCCATCATAATTACTAGACTATAAATTAGTAAATTCAATTGTGTCGACTGTCGGCACTTGGCGAAACATTTTAATATAAATTAAAAACTAATAACACTTGTTTTTATATTTCGCAAATATGTTTTTATTTTTATTTTCTAAAAATTTTTGCTCAATGCATTTCGGCTTACGCCATTATCAAGAGCGATTCAAAAAGTTTATGAAGAAAAAATTTTGATTTGAATCAAAAATAAAATGAAAAATGAATAACTAGATTAAATAATTTATATAAACAAATTGTTAAAACATTTAATTAAAAAGTAGGTAATTTTTCTTATTTAACTGGTTTATAATGGAAATACCATAAATTTGTTGATTTAATAGTTTCTAAAAATGATGACCGAAAAATAGATCCGGATTTGTCAAAGGAGAACAAATAACGTCGGTTTGAGAATTTAGTAAATTTTTGTTAAAGTGCATTGCTTTACGTATTTCAAAAGCTTCCAAAAGATCAAGTTTAAGACCTTTCGTTTCATATTGTAAAATTTGAATATTGTTGTTATTTATAAAATTACTAGTATGATTTTCCTCAATTAAATGATTAGAAAAGGTGGAAGATGTTTGTCCTAATCTTAAACTACGAAAATGTTCAGCACATCGAACATGAAACGGACGACCTGTCTGTCCAATATAGATTGCATCACAGTCAGAACAAGATAGTTGATAGACTCCAGATTTTGAAAACTTACTTAATTTTTGTTTATTATTTACAAGAAGATTTTGAAGGTTATGATTATTATAATAAGCACAACTTAAATTTGTATGTTTTGAAATTTTGTTTCCTAATTTTTGGCTTAAATTACCTGTGTAAAGTATTTTACGCCATAATTTTGTTTCAAGGACGGGGTTTGGATAAATTAAATTATAAGAAATCTTTTTTAATTTCTTACGTAAAATTTTGTGAACTAATGTAGGATTATATCCATTATTAAGAGTTATGTTCGAAATAACATTTAATTCCTTTTGAAAATTAGCTGCGGAAAGAGGAACTTTTATAAGTCTATCAACCAATGCATGAATGGCTGAATGTTTTATATTTGACGAATGATTAGAAGTAGAGTGTATAATAGAATCTGTACATGTTGGCTTACGATAAATATTAAAAGAGAATTTAGAAAATGAATGACTTATACTTATATCAAGAAAATTGATGCAATTTTCGACTTCTTTTTCGATTGTAAATTTAATAGAAATATGTTTATTATTAATTATTTCAAGAAACGACTCTAATTCTAAATCAGTTCCAGTCCAAAGACAAAGAATATCATCAACATAACGATACCAAAATAAAACATGACTAGAAAGTGGAATTGATACATCTAAAATTTCGATCTCAAAAAAGTTCATAAAAATTTCTGCCAAAAGTGGGGACAAAGGAGATCCCATTGGTAGACCGTCTGTGAATTTATAATATCTATTATCAAAACAAAAGTAATTTTGCTCTACACAAGTTTTGTACATCATGGAGAGCTCATTTCGAATGTCATCAGATTGAACGGAATCATTAATAATTTTGAATACAACAGTATTTAGAACGTTAATAGGAATAGATGTAAATAAGCTGGTTACATCAAAGGAAATTAATTTTGAAGATGAAGGAACAACAATATTTTTTATTTTGTCAATAAGGTCAATTGAATTTTTAACAGAATAATGTGAGAAAAATTTTGTATGTTCAATAAAAAGTTTGTTAAATTTTTGACAAAGTTTATAAGCTGGTGCATTGCAATATGAAACTATAGGTCTGATAGGCATAGTTAATTTATGTAGTTTAGGTAATCCGTAAAGGACAGGAGCAGAAGGGTTCATTAATTTGAAACGAAAAGCAGTTTGTGGTGGGATTAGTTGTATACATGACGAGAGACATTTAGACACATTAATCTTAAATTTACTCGTGGGGTCAGAGCGTAGTAATACAGCTCCACTATCACTAATAAAATCAAAAAATTTTTCAGAATAAAGATTTTCTGATAAAATTACTATGGTATTTCCTTTATCTGCCTTACATAAAACTGAATTTGTGTCTAAAAGTTTAGTTTTTATATTATTAACCAAAAATGAATTTTTTAAATCAAAATTATTTAAATTAGAAAAATTTAGATGAAACCTGATATCTTCAGCACAGATAGATTTAAAATTATTTCTGTTGATGTTACAGCTAGCTGATGTTCCAGAGAGAGCTACATCAATATCCACTGCTAATGATAAGTGGCTTTTAATTTTATTAGTATTAACTGGAGCGAATTTTAACCCTTTGTTTAACAGTTCAGTTTCATCATTTGAAAAAATGATATTTGTTAAATTTTTTATTCTTGGATAAAAAGAATTTGTAGATTCAGTTGTTGTTAATATTGTTGTAGAATCTTCACAGCTGACATTACACAAAATATCTAGTTTAGCTTTTTGTTTTAAATATAGTGCGTGAGTGGTTTCATTAATTTCTTCACGTAGGTTTTGGTCTAATACATCAAACTCAAATGGATGTAAGGCAGATAAAGGAAATACCATAGTAATTTTATCAGAAAATCTTTATTCTGAAAAAATTTTTGATTTTATTAGTGATAGTGGAGCTGTATTACTACGCTCTGACCCCACGAGTAAATTTAAGATTAATGTGTCTAAATGTCTCTCGTCATGTATACAACTAATCCCACCACAAACTGCTTTTCGTTTCAAATTAATGAACCCTTCTGCTCCTGTCCTTTACGGATTACCTAAACTACATAAATTAACTATGCCTATCAGACCTATAGTTTCATATTGCAATGCACCAGCTTATAAACTTTGTCAAAAATTTAACAAACTTTTTATTGAACATACAAAATTTTTCTCACATTATTCTGTTAAAAATTCAATTGACCTTATTGACAAAATAAAAAATATTGTTGTTCCTTCATCTTCAAAATTAATTTCCTTTGATGTAACCAGCTTATTTACATCTATTCCTATTAACGTTCTAAATACTGTTGTATTCAAAATTATTAATGATTCCGTTCAATCTGATGACATTCGAAATGAGCTCTCCATGATGTACAAAACTTGTGTAGAGCAAAATTACTTTTGTTTTGATAATAGATATTATAAATTCACAGACGGTCTACCAATGGGATCTCCTTTGTCCCCACTTTTGGCAGAAATTTTTATGAACTTTTTTGAGATCGAAATTTTAGATGTATCAATTCCACTTTCTAGTCATGTTTTATTTTGGTATCGTTATGTTGATGATATTCTTTGTCTTTGGACTGGAACTGATTTAGAATTAGAGTCGTTTCTTGAAATAATTAATAATAAACATATTTCTATTAAATTTACAATCGAAAAAGAAGTCGAAAATTGCATCAATTTTCTTGATATAAGTATAAGTCATTCATTTTCTAAATTCTCTTTTAATATTTATCGTAAGCCAACATGTACAGATTCTATTATACACTCTACTTCTAATCATTCGTCAAATATAAAACATTCAGCCATTCATGCATTGGTTGATAGACTTATAAAAGTCCCTCTTTCCGCAGCTAATTTTCAAAAGGAATTAAATGTTATTTCGAACATAACTCTTAATAATGGATATAATCCTACATTAGTTCACAAAATTTTACGTAAGAAATTAAAAAAGATTTCTTATAATTTAATTTATCCAAACCCCGTCCTTGAAACAAAATTATGGCGTAAAATACTTTACACAGGTAATTTAAGCCAAAAATTAGGAAACAAAATTTCAAAACATACAAATTTAAGTTGTGCTTATTATAATAATCATAACCTTCAAAATCTTCTTGTAAATAATAAACAAAAATTAAGTAAGTTTTCAAAATCTGGAGTCTATCAACTATCTTGTTCTAACTGTGATGCAATCTATATTGGACAGACAGGTCGTCCGTTTCATGTTCGATGTGCTGAACATTTTCGTAGTTTAAGATTAGGACAAACATCTTCCACCTTTTCTAATCATTTAATTGAGGAAAATCATACTAGTAATTTTATAAATAACAACAATATTCAAATTTTACAATATGAAACGAAAGGTCTTAAACTTGATCTTTTGGAAGCTTTTGAAATACGTAAAGCAATGCACTTTAACAAAAATTTACTAAATTCTCAAACCGACGTTATTTGTTCTCCTTTGACAAATCCGGATCTATTTTTCGGTCATCATTTTTAGAAACTATTAAATCAACAAATTTATGGTATTTCCATTATAAACCAGTTAAATAAGAAAAATTACCTACTTTTTAATTAAATGTTTTAACAATTTGTTTATATAAATTATTTAATCTAGTTATTCATTTTTCATTTTATTTTTGATTCAAATCAAAATTTTTTCTTCATAAACTTTTTGAATCGCTCTTGATAATGGCGTAAGCCGAAATGCATTGAGCAAAAATTTTTAGAAAATAAAAATAAAAACATATTTGCGAAATATAAAAACAAGTGTTATTAGTTTTTAATTTATATAAATTAGTAAGTGACTAGTAACTAGTAAATTAGTAATAGTAAGCAATCAAAAGCAACGCCAATAGTCCCGGCGATTGATGAATAAGAACAACATAACAATACAATAATACAATGTTGCGCCAATGGTTGTTGATTGTTGAATATGAACAATAATACAGTACAATAAGGAAAAGTTGCGCCAATGGTCCGGACGACTGTTGAATATGAATAATACTACAATATTATAATCAAAAGTTGCACCAATAGTCCCGGCGATGGCTGAATTCAAAATAATGATATCTATGAGGCACAAACGTCATGTATTTATTTCAGGAACTATTAAAACTGATGCAAAACTAAGCTTTCTATTAGACTTTATAAACAATTCAAAAAAGCATTCTATATGTCATTGCCTTTTATTTCTTATTTCATTGTTAAAATACTAAACATTAAAATTCAGTAACACTAACTTTAATACTATTTATTCACCTAAAATTCGACTATTAACCAATTTTATTATATCTGTTAGAGCCCCCAGTTTCTTTTAATAAAAAAAATTATAATTTCTTCTGTTTTACTCTCTTAATACAATTATGGTGTCAGAAATCACTTAAAGACACTATAAGCAAACAATTTCATTGCGAAACCCAATCAGCTGATAGATAAAATTATTGAATATGATGACGTAGGACTAAATTTTTCTACTAAAAACGCTTTTTCACTTATTAAATTCATTGATCATACTTTAATCCATTGAACAACAATATAATATATATAGTCCAGCCATTTTAGCAATCAACCCCGGAATGAGAGATAATAAGCTGAGTTTTCGTATATCTCTTCATTTTGGCGCTCTAAACGTTGCTTCAAAAGTCTCATAAAATCTCGTGTCTGCGTCGTAAGTTATTCAAGGCCAAAGGAAGGAAAAATGAGTTTTTCGCGATTATCTCCGTTTTTATTGCTCCAATGATGTTAACATACAGCGCCAAAATTGTAGAGCATGATATTTGTGACAAATTTTATTTAAAACATTTTTTCATACGGTCAACCGTTTTCCCGATAGAGGGCGATGAGGGCGCAGCGTTCATCCAAACGTACTGTAAAGTGTAATGCAAGCTCAACCGTGAATATTACCTTGCATTTTGAATAATTTGTATTATATTATTTGCCAAACGTACTGTAATGCAACATTACATTATGCCAAACGTATTGCAATGCAAGGACAACCGCGAATATCTGTGAATGCTACCTTGAATTTTGAATAATTTGTATTATTTATCAGTTAGTTAATAACATATTTGTTTGACACTTGTTTTTTACGCACGTTAATATAAATTTTTAAAAAAATAAAAGATTAAATTTTATTTTTATGATTACTCTATATATTTCGTCTTTTTAGGACATCCTCAGGAGTAATGTCGTTTAGTCTGATATATCGGTGTTTATATACAAGATAATTTTAACTAATACTAACAATCTCAAAATTTTGTGACTCTATACATAACAAATTCCTAAAATAATTACATTTAACTTAAAAGAGAAGGAGGGAACATACAATAAAACTTAACAATAATAACAATGTATACAATTACAAAAAACTAAAGATAAACCAAATTTATTCAATATCAATTTCGGAGTGACGTGAGTGATCCATTATTAATGAATGAAATTATATTTGTTGAATATAAAAACTTTTTTTTAACGAATTGTAATCACCTATTACTTTCACTCACTGTTTAACGACAAATTTTTTAGAAAAACCCTTTAATTATTATTTTTTCCCAAAAGAAATTAAAACAAAAACAAACAGGCAAAACTTCAATTTTATCGTTAATTTTATTTGTATTTCCTGACTAGTTTCGGACTCTATGAGTCCATTAACAAAGGATTTACAACTTGTAAATCCTTTGTTAATGGACTCATAGAGTGCGAAAGTAGTCAGGAAATACAAATAAAATTAACGATAAAATTGAAGTTTTGCCTGTTTGTTTTTGTTTTAATTTCTTTTGGGAAAAAATAATAATTAAAGGGTTTTTCTAAAAAATTTGTCGTTAAACAGTGAGTGAAAGTAATAGGTGATTACAATTCGTTAAAAAAAAGTTTTTATATTCAACAAATATAATTTCATTCATTAATAAACCAAATTAAAATATCAAAATTTATGAATGATGAAATGGGAGTAAACGGCAATCCTCTATGTCGGAAGAATCTGAAAATAAAAACAAAGGAAAAGAGAAGTATCCGAAAAAACAATAAAGTAATTAATCGGAGTAAAGGACTAAATAATTTACCTAACCACTTTTAAACGTTTCTAATGAAATAAATGAAAGAAAAAACCTAATAAAAAAGAGCCGGATCGGTTAAAGGAGAATATTTAATTTCAGTTTGCTCATTTAAAATATTTTCATTGAAAAATAAGGACTTACGTATCTCATAAGATTCTAGAATATCTAACTTTCTACCTTTTGGTTGAGTATGTAGAATAGAAAGATTATCAAGAGAAACATTATGGTTTGAGCTTATGATATGGTTGGCTAAAGCGGATTCCTGATTTCCCTTCCTTATACACGCGAAATGCTCATTTGCTCTAATTTTAAAGCGTCTTTTTAAACGTCCAGTCTGTCCTATGTATTTGTAGCTACAGTCATTACATTTAATTTGATATACACCGGGTTTCCGTAAAGGATCTATTTTGGGTATATTATTAAAAAGAAGTTTTTTTAAAGTTTTTTTAGTCGAGAAAGCAAATTTGGTTTTAGAATATCGGGATGCGAAATTGCCTAATTTTGAGCTAATTGGACCAATATAACCTAGTCGACGCCATTTGTTTTCAGAAACTTTTGGAACTGGATAAATATTACGTAAGAGTTTTTGTTTTCGTTTACGTTTTAATAACCGCAAGACTAATCTATCTTCGTAACCATTGTTACGCGCGATATTTAAAATGGTGTTCAGCTCTTTTTTATAATTCGTTTCTGACAGGGGGATATTTAACAATCTCTCGAAAAATGAATGAAAGGCAGATAATTTAGAATTTATAGGGTGATTTGAATTAGCGTGAATAATAGCGTCGCTATAAGTAGGTTTTCTATAAATACTAAAATCAAACTTTGAGTCTAAACGGGTAATTGTGATGTCAAGGAAGTTTATGGAATTCTGGGTTTCTATTTCAAAAAAAAACTTTATTGTTTCTAACTGTGAATTAAGCCATAGTAAAAAACAATTCAATTGTCTCTCTGTTCCACCCCACTAACACAAAACATACCTATACCAAAATATTATATTACGGCAGGATGGGTTTTTCTCCGAAAAATTAAGGTTTCAAAATGATTCATGAAAATTTCTGCCAGGAGGGGAGAAAGAGGAGAGCCCATAGGTAAAACATCTGAAAACTTATAGTACTTTGAATCGAAACAAAAGTAATTTTGTTCAATGCAAGTCTTATATATTCTATTCAGTTCCACCTGTAGAGCAGGATCTAGGATGTCTCGATTAATATAACTGTAGTAAAACAAATTACATAGTTTTCCTACAACAACCTGCCAAAGTATATTCGCAATATCTTCTAAATTCCTACCCATGAATATAAAAACAATTGACCTAAAACTCTATTAAAATTGAAAACAAATATTTCATAACCTCCCTTTTAATTACCTTTTTCTGGGTTATTTTAAAATATTTTTTAATATCGTTTAATTTAAATAAAATCAATTCGCGACATTGGCATTATATAAAATTTAATTAAAACAAAATCAGTAGGTCAGTTGTTTCGATTTCAAAAACAATAATCAACGAGTAATCATTTTTTAATTATATAAGTAATATTTGATTTGTTCGATGAATAATCGAACAGTCGTTCAGTAGCAATTAATTAATTAATTTAAGAAGAGTCAATTTTAAAAAACCAATCAAGCGGTCAGAGTCAATTTTACAACAAGTGAGTCAGTAAAACTTAAAAATTCAGTCAGTTTTCACAAAAATAAATAAAATCAGTCATTTCGGTTATATCTTTAAAAAGAACAAATCAAGAAAGTCGTTCAGAATATAACTAGCAATAAAATATTACCTAAATTATACGTTACATGTTCATCAGTTGGATGTCGTGAAAGTGAACAAAAAATCTACTACGGGTTTCTAAAATACAATAAATAGTTTATAAGTTAAAAGTTTCTGAAAATTGTGAACTATCTGTTAATGTTAATTATAAACTAGAACATAAGTGTTTTGTGTAACTAAAAAACAAATGTAAACTAGAATTCCGTTACATATTTTGTATTAAATAACAGTGCCCCAACGATTCCACAACACCGTTAATAATATAAGTAGTGGATCATCAAACAAAATATTAGTACTACATAACGGTATCTTCATTTTACTAAGTAGTGTACAAACAAATATTACACTACATTTCATCATTTAGTAGTGGCAGACTAAACAACAGTTGTACTACAATTTAATTACTAAGTAGTGTTAAGAGGAAACCCCTTTGGCACTACTTTTGGCGAAGTCGGTTAGTCCTTTCCGACATAAGGACATAAAGGAGTAGACGAACCACCAAGCAGAACAACAAAAAACACCTGAGATCCAGTACTGTCATCAAAAATCACAACCACCACAACGTAAAACCAAAAATCAAGAAGGAGCAACAATCAATTCAAGATTTCAAGATTAACATTCAAGACAGAGTGAAGTTCAACACCAATAAAATACTGTGGTAAGATTTTTTTTTTAACCGTTATTAGTAGATCAATTTGCCATACTCAATTTTCCGTAGAAATAGTTGTACTATAATAACTTTAATAGTAATATCTTTTTTCTCTTAAATTTGATCTTACACCTTTATATATAACTTTAACTCCAGATTTGGTTATTATTTTTCCTGTATTTCCTGTATACTGTCATTCTAAATCAAATATGTCAACCTATAACCAACACGAAGTACTAATCCTAATCGACGACCTAGTCAGTATTGTCAACAAATTTGAGCTTGATAATATTGAAA
The DNA here is from genome assembly GCA_963693315.1 of Diogma glabrata. Taxonomy (NCBI): domain Eukaryota; kingdom Metazoa; phylum Arthropoda; class Insecta; order Diptera; family Cylindrotomidae; genus Diogma; species Diogma glabrata. The sequence goes on from OY856188.1 coordinate 111,748,305, forward strand.
AAGTAAAAACTTTTGTATTTCGAGTCAAATCACTTCTAAAAACAGTTCTAAGTGTAATGAAACTAGAACAGAAAATGTTTACACGATTTCTGTCCTCACATATCACAGGGAAAACCCTGTTAACCTCTAGAAACAAACCATTCGAACCAGTCGAAGACCTAGATTTCATATTACGCGAATATTTTTTATCTTCCACAAAGAAATCAGAGCGAACAAAACCGCAAAACAAAAACTTTTCGAAGTTTCCTAAAACAAACTTTTCGAATTCTACGCAACATCCAACATTTACTTCAGTATCAGACTACCATGAGAAACTACAATCCCATTTACCCTCTTATTCATATTTACAGCCACAAATAGGAAATATGCCTAATCCTTATAGTACAACTCACAGTAACTCTCAGCCTTCCAAAATACCTTGTAACCAATCAGAAAACTACAATAATACAAATTTTCAAACAGAACGACCTAATTTAAATACAAATATTATAAACTCTGAAGCCCCGACACCACTTTCAAACTGTTTACAAAACACAAAACTAAATTTATCGGACAATTCTGACATAGAGCCTGCATCAGTAACCGCACAAAAAAGGGCTGCATCTACATTACATTTTAATCCGTCTAGTGTTTTCTTGCCAAATAATTTCCCTGTTACCGATACGTATGCAGATATTCCGTCTTTGAACATTAACACTGACGACCTAAATTATTTAAATCCCGAAAATATTGCATCAAGTCTACCGCCAACTTTTCCACATGGTTCTGCTGATAATACTTCACGTTCACAGAATTCTGAATCAAATGTTTCTGCAAGATCACATCAGTCTGAAGTGAGATTGAATGTGATGTCACAAAAACTAAATTCAAGTCCGTTTTTAATGGCATCACAAAGTTGGATGCAGCGATTCACTAGATCCAACCCATTCCTAAAAATGACGATAGGTTCGTAGGAACCATCATTTTAACTGCAAAGAAATGCATTCCAAGATACTTCCTATGAAGAATACATTCCTGGTTGGAGTAGAGAGCGCGATATATTTATTATTTGAGGAGCACCTTAGTAGTGGTGAGTCAGACGTGGTTGATGACTTAATATACTCACTGGACACCGCGAGGAAACAAAAGTGGATTAACGCTGTTGAAAATATTGATTTTTCCCATTCTAGTTGGGCAGCTTTGAATCTTCTTCGGAAGCTGGATGGCTAAAACTCAGTTACTCATGCTAACAATGAAATAAATCCAGACGACATTGCAAATCACATTGTAAACATGTCTCGTTCCTCTATTAATCGCCTTCATAAGAGAACCATTAAACATAAATTGAGAGAAATGAAGCGGAAGTTTTAGGTAGATTTCTTAGAGAAATCTACCTATTTTAAGTTTTATTTCTTTTAATTTGTTGTGTTCATATGTGTCAAAAAAAACCATACAAAAAATCATGACACCATATGTGTCAAAAAATATTTTCCTAATTTTGAACGAAATTAATTACTACAGAGGGGAAAAGAATTAAAAACTACTCGATTTTCCAGTGAGAAAATTTTTAATATCTTTGAAAAAAGTAAAAAAATAGGTTAATAAAAATTAGCGGGATACCCGGGATCCCGGGATGAAATCCCGGGAAAACGGGATGAAAATTTACCCCTGGATCCCGGGGAAAACGGGATCCCGGGATCCCGTTTGAGAAACCCTAGTATGAATACATAACAATTGGCGACGCAGGTAAAATTATATTAAATTATAAGTGATGTAAAAGAAATTTCACGATTCATAACTTAAAGTACATTCACAAAATAATTTTTACAAACACATGTTAATATGGCAAAGGAAGCAGCTCTTTTTACTAACATCCAGTTACATTTTGATCCTAACAAAGAGGATTTTCAAATATTTAAACAAAAACTGGAATTTTATTTTAATGCAAGTAAAATTGAGGATGATAATCTTAAGAGGGACACGCTAGCAAATTTTTTGGACAATAATGTGTTCAAATTATTAAGTAATATTTGTTCCCCAAAGAAGATAAAAGATCATTCATACGATGAAATAATTAAATTATTGAATACGTATTACACACCAACAATCATCATATGGAATGAAAGGTCAAAGTTTGACAAAGCTATCCGAGCAGAGGATGAAACTATAAATCAGTTTGGTGCAAGGCTGAAAGGATTAGCAACTGAATGTAAATATGGAAATTACTTAAACGAAGCTTTAGTGAACAGATTTGTCATGGGTATAAACAGTGCAAGCATCTATGAAAGATTAGCTGAAGAAGATGAAAACCTAACGTTACAAAAGGCAATGGAAATCGCTCTTCGTATGGAAACAAGGAGTGTAAACAAAGCAACGGTAAATTATGTTCATCAGCAAGGCAAAAAGTGTAATTCATTTAATAAAAAGGCTCACTTACTAAGGGGAAGAAGTCCACACCACGGGAAGAAGTTCTCACCAAATATGTCAAATACAACCAAGGTAACATGTTTTAGATGTGGTAAATCAAACCACAAACATGAAGATTGTATCTTCATTTCGCTAAATTGTCACAATTGTAAAAGAAAGGGGCATAGCTCAAAAGTTTGTTATAAATTCCAAAAAAATCATTATATGGAAAATTTTTGTGATGATAACAAGAACGAAATGAACATACAATCACATGATAGTGTAATAACATTGTTCCATATGGAAAATAGAATACATAAACCCATTTATATTAAGGTTAAGATAAATAATGTAGATTTGTCAATGCAGCTGGACACAGGTGCTGGCATTTCAGCCATTACTAACAAATTATATTATAATTATTTTTCTGAGGTTAAATTATGTCAAGAAGACATTATTTTACAAAGTTATTCCGGCGAAATCTTAAAAGTATTAGGGTATATTAAAGTAAATGTGGAGTTTAAAAATCAATTGAAAATTTTAAAAATAATTATTATTGAAACGAATAATGATAGTCCGCCTATTTTAGGTCGTGATTTTTTAATACTTTTCGATATTGGATTAATAAATATAAATCAGTTAGAACAAAAAAAGTCCAAGCGGTACGTATATCCGCTAGAAATAGGTAGATTTCGAGATCAGACAGTTTTGTGTGCCAGTAGAATCTGATGTATCAGATTAGTTTAAACAAAACAAACTAATTTCAAACAGATATCGAACAAATTTTAAAAAGAAAATTAGCTACCTACAATCAAAATTATATCTATCCAATTTTGCAACAAACAAATATCAAATCTACCACAGAATATGTGTGTGATAATTTATGACACAAACCTGCTCTATATCATATGTCGTGCAATTACTGCAAAATATCAAAATAGTTTATTTCTAAGAAAAAAAAATTAATTTCTTCTATTCAAATCTTTTATTTTTTGACTGTTATAAGGTTGACATTGACTGTTATAAGGTTTTAGGAAATTGTAGTTGGGGATTGTTGCAAACTTTTTTGTTGAAGCCAACAAGTCAAAAACCTCTAACTGCAGAGGTTTATATTTATAAGAAACGGATTAAAATGTTTCCACAGATTCTATATTTATGAAGATTTTAAAAATTTTAGTATCCAAACGGCCGTTATAACGGATTAAAACAAACACTTTTTTTTCTAGTATAAAGCCTATAGTTCCTTAACCATGCGTCAGATTTTTCTGATTTACGAACTTGTCCAATATATTAATAAAACACACATTTTTAAGAGAGGTTTTTTGATCTGGCTCCACAAATGCAACCGTGAGAGCGCCGGTTGATTCAAACGCATTTTGTGTTTTACAAGCTTTTTTGTTGGAGCCGTTCACTCAGAAACCTCCAACTGCAGAGGTCTTTTTTTTGAAAGAAACTGATTAAAAAGGTTTCAAAGATTCTAAATTTATGAAGTTTTTAAAAATATTAGAATCCAAACGGCCGTTATAACGGATCTAAAAAACAGAGTTTTTTTCTTGTATAAAGCCTCTAGTTTCTTAACCATGTGTTGAATTGGGCTGATTTACGAACTTGTCCAAGATATTAACAAAACGCACATTTTTAAAAAAGGTTTTTTGATCTGGCCTTATAAATGCGACCGTGAGAGTGCCGGTTGTTTCAAAAAAAAATTTTTTTTTGCAAACTTTTTTGTTGGAGCCGCTCACTCAGGGACCTCTAACTGCAGAGGTCTAGTTTTAAAACAAATTGATAAAAAAGATTCCAAAAATTCTAAATTTGTTAAATTTTTTGAAATATTAGTATCCAAACGGCCGTTATAACGGTTTTAAAAAATCAATTTTTTTCAGAAAAAAGCCTCTAGTTTCTTAACCACGTGTCGGATTTTTCTGATTCACGAACTTGTCCAAGATATTATTAAAACACACAAGTACAGAAAATTTTTTTGATTTATCTCAACAAATGCGACCGTGAGAGTGCCGGTCGTTTTCGTTATATCTCATATCGTTTATATATATATATATATATATATATATATATAAATTTTTTTTTTTTTTTGTTTTTTTGTCTCCGCTTATCATATAAAGTCGTTTGGCACAAAAATTTTTCCGAAATTCCGAGATGAAGCCCATTGCAATAGGTAGATTTTTATATGAAATCTACCTAACTAGAATTGAATTCACTATTGAATGATTTTGATCATTTATTTGAAAATAAATTAGGTAAATTTAAATTAAACAAAATTCATTTAGAGTTAGAAGAAAATGTTACACCTATTTTTTGTAAACCTAGACCAGTTCCGTTTGCATTCAGTAATGATATTGATAAACAATTGGACAATGCAGTTAGAGAAGGTATGCTTTCACCAGTGCAAACTTCTAAATGGGGTACACCATTAGACGGTAAATAAATTTATTAAAGACTTTAAACATCCTCTACCTCGTATTGAAGAAGTTTTTAACAAATTACGAGGTGGTAAACGATTTTCAAAATTAGATCTCTCTCGTGCTTATAACCAGTTGGAATTAGACGAGGAAAGCAAAGACTTATTAGCATGGAGCACTAGGAAAGGCGTATTTAGAATGAACCGCATGCCATATGGAATAAAACCAGCTAGTGGAATTTTTCAATTCACGATGGAAAAATTATTGTTGGGAATTTCGGGCGTAGAAGTGTTCATTGATGATATCATTGTGACAGGGTCCAATGAACAAGATCATTTGCGCAATATAAAATTAGTGTTCGAACGCTTAAGTAATGCAGGTCTAAGACTAAATAAAGAAAAATGCGAGTTTTTTAAAGAAAGTGTCTGTTTTTATCGGGTAAATGATATCGGGTAAATGATAAAGGTTTATGTAAGACAAGTGAACGTGTCGAAGCGGTAGTTAAATCCAGTTATCCAAATAATATTTCGGAGGTTAGAGCATTTTGTGGTCTCGTTAATTATTATGGAAAGTTCATAAAGAATTTATCCTCTATTATGAATCCATTATATAATTTATTAAGAAAATCGGTAAAATTTGAGTTCACAGAAGAATGTAGAAAGGCCGTCGATGAAATAAAAAGCGAAATTACATCCGACACAGTTTTGGTACATTTCGATAGTACGTTACCAATAGTTTTAACATGTGATGCTTCTCAAAAAGGTATTGGAGCTGTACTCTCACATCGTTATTCCGATGGTACAGAAAGACCCATAGCTTTTATTTCACGCACGCTAACAGGTGCTGAGAATAATTATAGCGTATTAGATAAGGAAGCATTGGCTATTTATTGGTCTATTCGAAAACTCTACCAATATTTGATTGGCAACAAATTTATTTTAAAAACGGATCACAAACCGTTAATAGCACTCTATGGGAACATAAAGGATTACCTCAAATTGCGGCTAGTAGGTTACAGCGATGGGCACATCTTTTAAGTGGCTTTAATTATGAAATTCAATATGTAAAGGGTGAAAATAATAATGCAGATTTATTATCTAGAATACCATTACATGATAGTAACAATATAGATGAGGTTGAAGGAAAAATTAATTATCTGAATTTCATGGAAGAGAAAAACCATATAATTTTAGATTATAAATTAGTTAGATCAGAAAGTAGGAAAGACCCTATATTATCTAAAATAATAGATGCGGTTAAATTTAAGAATATCAAACAGTGGAAAGATTCGGAATTTAAATGTTTTATGAAAATTCAAAATGAATTATCAGTTGAGCAAGATATTTTAATGCGAGGGTATAAAGTGGTTATACCTGTTTCATTAAGGCAGCATATTTTAAAAGTACTACATACCTCACATTTTGGAATTGTAAAAACAAAATCCATTGCACGGTCATACGTCTGGTGGCCAAAAATGGATGAAGATATATCACAAATGATTAAAGATTGCAAATCCTGTATAAGCGTTTTACCAAATCCACCTAAGGCTGAGTTAATGCCATGGGAAAGTCCTTGTAAGCCTTGGAGTAGATTACATGTAGATTTTGCAGGTCCATTTCAAAAATTCAACTTTTTGATAATAGTGGATGCTTATACAAAGTGGATAGAAATTTTTAAAATGACGACAATAAACTCGGATACGACTAAAAATAAGTTTAGGGAAGTTTTTTCTAGATTCGGGTTACCTGACATTATAGTTAGTGATAATGGTAGCCAATTTGTTTCTTTAGACATGAATTTATTCTGCAAACTAAATGGTATTAAACAAATTTTTACACCGCCTGGACATCCAGCTACCAACGGTGAAGCAGAAAACATGGTAATTAAAATTACGTAAAGAAAAGCAATTTAATATCGATATAGTCTTACATAGATTTCTGTTGGATTATAGGTCTACCAAGCACTGTACAACCAATGAAAGTCCAGCAAAACTAATGTTAGGAAGGGAAATTAAAATAACTCTTAATTTACTAAAACCCCCAGATCAGGACATAATAACTAGCAGGGCTCAAGAGAAGCAAAGTAGGAATTTCAAAGGAAAAAGAATAAAAAAATATTTAGTGGGAGAGAAGGTAGTAATTAAAAGTTATGTTGATCCAAATAAAAGTAAATGGATTGATGCAGAAATTATTAAAATATTAAGACCTAGATCGTACTTATGTAAAACAAGTAATGAGAGGACAATTAAAAGGCATTTAAATCAGATCAGGGATAATTCAAGTGAAATCGGTGATAAAATAAATAAAATCGGGTCAGATGCGAATAATATAGGTACAGATGACGAAACTAACCGAAGAAATGAAAATGAAGGATTAGAACCAATTCTGAAAAGGTTACATATAGATTCTAATAAAAATGTTAACTTTTCTCAGAGTCGTATAATTATAAACGACGTAGAAAACAGGATTACAAATGATACTGGTAGTAACTTTACTAGAGATATTTGTAATGAGCATTTGAGTAACACTGATTACGAGGCAAATCTAGGAAGGTCTAATGGTGAAAATGATGTAGCACATAATTTAAGAAATAGAAGTAATATAAAAAAACCGGAAAGATATTTATAAGAATAATACTTTATAGAGTTTGAAATTAATAAAAAAATTGATTATTTTAATTTTATACCTATTGTATGTTTGTGTCAATACAGTATTAAAAATGAACTAATGAATAAAAATGAAAAATGAATATTGATAAGAATTAGGTAAAATATTTGAAATATTTAAGATATTGAATATATATAATATTGCCAATATAAATAGCAATTATGTTAATTAAGCTAAGTGGGAGGATGTAATGTATGTAAACTTAGCCTTACTAAAATAAACTATAATAATTGTAGCTAACTTCATAACAATATGTCACTTGTAATTAAAATGTTGTTGTTGCATAAGGCCATATATAAAGCGTGTACAATTTATATTCGGGAATAAATAAATACAATTTAAGTGTATATTTTATTATATATATAACACCTCATAGTAGTATGAATACATAACACTTTTAAATGTAGATCATCTAAATAATGAAGAAAAGAAGAAAGTAATTCAACTATATCAAAAGTTTAAAGACATATTTTATAGTGGTGAAGGAAAATTAACTTTTAGCAATAACATCAAACACGAAATTAACCTTTCAGATCCTAAGCCGGTATATGTCAAGCAATATCGACAACCGCATCATCTGAGGGAACAAATAAAACAAGAAATCGAAAAATTGTTAGATAACGGTATTATCAGGCCATCATTTTCTCCATGGTCCAGTCAGATATGGATGGTCCCGAAAAAACCTGGTTCTGATGGTAACAAGAACTGGAGATTCGTTATCGATTTTAGAAAGTTAAATAACCAAACCATCGATGACAAATATCCACTACCCAATATAACGGACATCCTAGAAAGCTTGGGAAAAACAACATATTTCTCAACTATCGATTTAGCAAGTGGATTTCACCAAATCGAAATTCGTGCACAGGATATACCTAAAACAGGGTTCTCTGTACAATCTGGGCATTACGAATTTGTTCGAATGCCCTTTAGATTGAAAAATGCACCTAGTACATTTCAAAGAATAATGGACAATGTACTTGGAGACTTGCAGGGAAGACAACTTTTGTGCTATATGGACGATATAGTGGTGTTTAGTCCAAACCTTCAAGAACATATGTACCACCTGAAACAAGTTTTTGCTAAACTTCGTCAAGCAAACTTAAAGATGCAACTAGAAAAACATTTTTGTTATAAAAAAAATAAGTTTCCTTGGACATATAGTTTCGAAAATGGAGTAGGACCAAATCCACTAAAAGTAGATGCTATTATCCAGTGCCCTATACCTAAGACTGTGAAAGAAATCCAAAGTTGCCTTGGAATCACAGGTTACTATAGGAAATACATAAGAAACTACGCAAATCTTGCTAAACCATTAACTTCGTAACCGATCACAAGCCGTTAGTACATCTGTTTAACGTGAAAGATCCCACATCTAAAATGATTAAATGGAGACTTCAGTTAGAAGAATTTGACTTTACCATACACCATAAAAAGGAAATTACCAACACCGATGCGGATGCACTATCTCGCATTAGGTTAAACGAAATGTTAGAATCGAAGTTGTTGAAAATACCAGAAACAATAGATTCCATCATAAGTCGTTCAAACGAAAGAGCAAAGTATAATGACATGTCACAAACACAAATGAATATGAACGAAGCTGTTCATAGTGATTTCATGGACACAATCACGAATACTGATTATATCCGGAATGATTCAGTAATATTCTAGTACCAGGATAGTATGGTTACAAACGTATCTGACTTAGCTACTCAGTACGAAATTAATAATCTTGCACAAATAGACGTCGATGTTGACACATCAACTGGCAAGAACTTTAGTACTAAGGCAACAAAAACTTTTTTGAATGAATTCAGAAATCAATTAGAAGTAATAATTGACTTAAATCATGAAAACATCAAAGAAACATTTTTTATAAATCATGAAATTTTTCAACGTTTTATAGTAAAAAAATCAAAATACACTTCGGAAGATGTAATATACATATTAAATAAATACCTTCACAAAAAAACACATTACAGCATTATTTTGTAATGACGAAATATTTCAACAAATTGATAATGTATATTGGAATAATTTTTCGGAGTCAAATTTAAAAATAGTTCGTACAAGAGTTCAAAGAATCGATATTGGCAATTCTTTAAAACAAGCTGAAATTATAATAAACGAACATAATAAATCTCACAGGGGCATTAACGAAAATTATATGCAAAATTAAAGCCTAAATATTACTTCCCACAAATGCGTGAATTAATATCAAATTACGTCAATACGTGTGAAATATGTCAAATAAACAAATATGAGAGAACCTCAATTAATATCAAATTTAAGATTTCTCCAACCCCTCAAAAGCCTTTAGAAACATTCCATGTTGATACGTTTTATTTAAGGGGAAAAACGTTCCTGACCCTAATCGATAAATTCTCTAAGTACGGAATGGTAGAATTTCTGCTGGATAGAAGAACAACCACCGTAATAAAAGCATTGAAAAGCATTTTTTCTAGAGAAGGAATTCCGAAAGAAATTATTTTCGATAATGCAGCAGAATTTACGTCGGAATTAATGGATAATTTTCTATAATTTTAGGACATAAAAATTCACATCACGATGGCAAAATCTTCTACAGGGGATAGCCCTATAGAAAGATTACATAATACGCTGACTGAAATTTCTAGAATAATTTTCCAACAAAATAGAAGCCTTGAGATAACAGAACTATTAATCGATTCCATATTAGCCTATAATAATTCAATACATTCAACAACAGGTCTAACACCATTTGAATTACATAGAGGTAATATCGAGGTAAAGAATTTACCTCAATTAAATCACGTCCAACCAAATGAGTATCTCGAAACAATGCGAAGAAGCTTCGAAACTGTTAATAAAGTAATAGCTGAAGAATCGCAAAAAAATAAAAAACGAACCATAGAAAAATTAAACTTAGTAAGGGATAAACCAAGAACATTCGAAAAAGATGAAGTAATTTTCGAAAAAAATTCCACTAGAGATAAACTCGCACCGAAGTACACAAAACACAAAATTGCGGAAGACAATGACGTCACTGTAACAACTAACAAACGTACTGTGCATAAAAATAAAATAAAAAAATAATTTTTATTTTCAGGTGTATTCTAATTTGTTACGTCACCATTTAAAAATCTCAATCGCTAGAAATATTTGACCTAAACAACAACCAGGGAGTCATAGGGTTAAACTTAGCAGAAGCAAAAGTAATGACAACCTATGCAAAATTGGTGCATATTATAGAACTAGAAAACTTAAAAATCAGTTTAGAAAATATTCAGAGTAACTACGAGAAACTAGAAAATATCACAAACAAGCATAAGCTTCCGACGTATCTATTAGTAACGGCAAAAAACAAAATTCGAAATCTCCAAAACGAGTTGAATAATATTTTACCTATAACTACCAACAGATACAAGAGAGGAATCTTTGATCCATTAGGCACACTAATCAAAGCTATTTCAGGAAATTTAGACAGTAATGACTACATCCAAGTACAACATTCAATTAAAGTTTTAGAAGATGGAAATTTCGCAGTAGTAGAAAACTACAACAAACAAGTAGAGCTTAATCAACAAATGATAGATAGGTTCGAAAACGCTACGACACAAGTAAACCAGGGTGGTTATTTTGTAGCGTTATCTCACTAGGTGAGATAAAAGAGATAAAATATTTGTCTTTGATCGATTATATTATATAAAAGAAATCATTTAAACATAATTTTTTTATCTCACTATTTATCTCACCTAGTGAGATAACGCTACAAAATAACCACCCAGATCTCAAGTATTTTAGAGGAAGTATACAAAGAACAGATCAATAACTCATATACTAACTGGGCAAATAAATTCCAACAGAAATTTCATTATCTATTAGACTATAATATAGAAATCCAGAAAGACCAAATACGCGAGATTCACGAAATAATAACATTCGCGAAATTGAATATAATTTCTAGATATATATTTTGGACGGTAGCGAATTAGAATACGTCAAAAATATATTAAATAACCAAAAAATTAATATTAAATCGGATGGGCAATTATACTCATTATTAAATTTAAAAGCATATTATAATAACACTAATATTGTACTTATTATTGAAATTCCGCAATTCCATCACGAAATATTTTCCTATTATTTCATTAAAACTATTCCTATTTTAAATAATCAAAAAATCATTATAAACTCAAACCATTTAATCCTTTCCCAAAATTTATATATGGAAATAAATAACCCATGCAATGTAGTAGAAAATACGTATTATTGTAACATCAACCAGTTATACAGCACTAATAATAGTTGTATACCTAACCTGCTGTTAAACAAAAATGCACAATGTAAAACAACGGAGATTCAACCTGAAGACGAAATCAGCCACCCACCTTCAACCTGAGCATCTGTATATTTCATCGAAAAATAGAATCAACTTTTATTTTTCTTTATTTGTAATGATCCGATTTATTTATACAATTATAATTATTATTATCCAATTAATTCAAGTAATTTATGATTGTTATTAATCTAATAATATTTTAAACAGTTTAAGGACATAAACACTTATAACTAAAACAACTTTATTGTCATATTAAATTAACAGATATATATTTTTTTTTCAATGCTGCTCAAGCCTAATTGGCTCATACGCAGCATTATTTATGTATTATATAAATGCTAGGTTTGCGTTCCTGTTACCTTTGGGCATAAATAAATAATATTAAATAAATAAATAATACAATTTTGCTAAACGAAAACTATGAAAATTCTTATGAATTAGTTAATATTTAATAAATTTCATATATAATTAGGGTATTACATTAACAAGTTTCAACTTCACTAAGTTTATCACTACGTACAACGAGGCAGTGATCTCACCATAAATATTGTTGTTCGAGCTAACCAATTTTAAGATATTCCTTAACATATTTCTTCATAACTTCACATCAACATGCAAAAAAACGGAATAATCTACGGGAAACAGCTGCTAAAATTCATGGATTGCACAATTTTTATCAAAAGCAATCAGTATACAAGCAAATCGATGTTGAAACTTCACCACATAATAGTTGTTCAACCGTTTCATGAAATCAACCTAACCACATCGTTAAAGGAAACTCTTACGTTCCAGAAACTCGAACGATTCAACCTCACAAACAATAAAACAATACACAACATCCGGAAGTCTTTAATTCAAACCCATTACGCAGCCTGAGCATTTTCATTATTTACGATTATGGCAATCGTAGCAATTTGTATTTATATTTTCAGAAAATTCAGCTTCCACAAGATCCTCTTAAAGCAGATCAGATTAAATGTCAACAAGGATGTTGACAATCTTGGAAGGGAGGAGTCATGTCCCACACATCCAATAAATACAAAGCAGTCAGCAAAAAACCAACCTATTTCCAACGAAATAATTATTTCCAAATATCATGAATCGAAATAACTATTTCTAAGGAAATATGAATCTCTCGATTCTTATTTTGACTAAATCTAATTTTGTTGCTACAATGCATTATGTTATGTTTAAAGTAAAATTTCTCAAAGTAAGCAATTATTTGCAAGAAAACTTATTCAAATAAGTTTTTACAAAATGTATTTAGATTCGAATTGTAAGTGGTCGGAACAGGTTGAATAAAGTTAAAAACTGGTATTATTAAATTAAAAACGTCTTTATCTCTACCGTGAAAACCACAACCTATTACTTTATTACAATTGTTGACGCTTTTACGTTAATCTTGCCGTTGCTGGCTCACCACCTCCAGTTAGCAATAGATCCTGTTTTATCTTTCGGGCTTTCGATTTTAATTGGTATTTCCAATGATTTAGCGACTAGAACAACAACATAAAATTAAAATAAATATTATAATAATTGTATGCATATATTACAAATTGATACTTACTAATTTCCATTCCTTTGAACTCTTTACTGGACCTCTACACATATTTAATTTTTCTTCCAACTCGGCCCACTTTTCTTCTAGGTAATTAGTATTTTCCGGTGTGTTTTTACCTGCTGTGGATTTACCTCAAGAAAGCTTAAATAGGTTTCCATTTGCTCAACACTTGTACGTTGCTTTCGTTTGTTCTCGATTTTATAATTGGCATAAACAAACTGGCAGCTCTACAAAAAAAATTGGAGAGTTTTGAACAGATTTATTAAGAGAATCGAACTCAGAATCGCAATTAAAGAAAATCACTTGAAAAAATTCTCTTACAAAAAATATTATGTAAGAGACGTAAGAGATCTCTTAGCTCAGAATCGGACTGTTAAATTAAAGTTCAAATATAAATAAATTAAACTTTAAGACATATTTTAAAGTAAATGCCGAATGAAATAATTATATCAACATTATTTTATTATTTTAGGTTCACAGATTTAAACAATTTAAAAGTATTAAAAGAACTTAAGAGTTCAAGTTAAACTAAGAACTTTTTAAAATCCGAAAAACATGAACGTTTTTACATTCAGAAGAAAAAACTATAAATTAAAATTATTTTGTTTATTTCAAAATACCAAAAAAACATCGCATACTAAATTGAAATTTTGAAAATTTTAATTTAGATGTTCGCCACAAGTTTATCTCCATTCTCCTCCCTAATTACAAAACATTCATCAATTTTGTTTATATGAAAAGAAATCACACATATTTTGATTTTCGATTTCCTCAACTACTAGATTTAAAATTCAATTTAAATATTTTAGTTTTAACATTCGCCACACACTGTTCTTCAAAATCATACCAAGTAACGAGTAACGAATCTAACGATTTACAAAAAGAGGAAATGTCAGAATTTGACAGTTGCTTTTGTTATTCTACGTTTCATGAATACTGAATGGGAAAATAATAAATATGTAAATGCATTTATAAACTAAAATGGAACTCCAACTAAAAGAGGAAATAAAAGACAGTTTAGAACAAGCTACCCAAGAAGTATATTTTTCGCTTTAAATATTGAGATGGGTCTGGTTATTAAATTGAACTTTATTTTAGACTTCAAAAAATAATTTAGGATTTGATGCTAACATTAAAAAAGAAAAGGATGATATAAATCTTAATTCAACTACAGCTACTGGATTTGACCGAGTTGAAGAATATGATATGGAAAACGAGAACAGCAAAATTGAAAGTGTAAGTAGAATACGATCATTGTATCATTGTATATTGTATATACGATCACTATATTTACAGCTAGTCATTCTCGCTGTAAAGATTTCTACATAAATATAGCTTCCCAATCAAACTAAAAATTACAGCTAGTCATTCACGCTGTATATAATCCTTCTAATTATTGTACTTTGACTTGTATTTAATTGTATTATATTTTGCTCCACTTCCACAGAATTCTGGTAGTTGTTGTTAATGCATTCTTTATTTATTAACCTTCACAAACATTAATCCATTCTTCATTTTCCATTATAACAAAATGAATCATTTACAAATATGGAACATATTATATACCAAAACTTTTTATTTCAAATATTAAAATAGACCTTATAACAATTTACAATACAATACACAACATAGAAGAGATAAACAGATTAAAACAATCAATTTTTTAAAGATAAAATATTTTAAAGGAATTTGTAATTACTTTTCAAATTGAAAACATGAACGCTTTAAAATTGAGGAAAACTTATATCTGAATTTTATTTTTTGTTTTTTTAAATCAACGAAAAAATCATGGCATACTAAATTGAAATTTTAAAATTTTAATTTAGATGTTCGCCACAACACCAATTGCTTTATAGTCATCGAGATATATAGAAAATAGGATAATTAATTAACTTGAAACTAGAAATTCGTTAATTCTACTATCTGTCGACTTATGGAACGAAAACTTTAACGTTGAGTTTACGTCTTCGAAGTTCATTCATCCATTCTTTCGTCATCGCCAGTGTCTCTGTTCTGATAATTGATGCTGACTTCTTGAACAAATACGGTATTCTGATTGATTTTAAACAGAAACGAATTATCGACCTACTGTCTGATATTTTCACATAAGCACTCACAGCTCCTATCTCTACTCCTTTATTATCCGTTCTTATCAAGCAAATACTTGCAGGTTTCACTATTTTCTCGACTATTATTACGTGGATTTAACATGTTAATAAAAGTAGTT
Organism: Diogma glabrata; assembly: GCA_963693315.1. Classification (NCBI taxonomy): domain Eukaryota; kingdom Metazoa; phylum Arthropoda; class Insecta; order Diptera; family Cylindrotomidae; genus Diogma; species Diogma glabrata. The sequence continues at coordinate 111,763,888 of OY856188.1, forward strand.
TTACTCAAATTAAACAAAACTGCTCCGAAATTGATTTTTGATTGATCAAATTGATTTTTTTTATAGTTTCCGTTAATGTATTAAGTTTGGTTTGATAAATTTTTTGGATTATTCTGTTTCTACTTAAATTTTTTAAAACTAATCTGACACATCCACTTCTATAAGTAGACAAAACTGTCTGGTCCTGAAATCTACCTATTTCTAGCGGATATACCTGCCGTTGGACTTTTTGTACTTGTTTTGTGCTAGATATATTTTTTTAAGCATCAAAAGACAATGTTACGAGGAATTTCACTATATTGCGGTTTAAAAGTTAAATAAATATTTAACCACGAAGCTGGGTTTTAACATGCGAACCATTCACCACTCGCAGTCAATATAACTCACAGTACTACAGCCCGCATCTTAAAGCCAAACTTAGATAATTTGGAGTATCGGCTTCATTGAACCAAGGCTTGGACTATTGTGTAAATTTGGTTTTTATTTTGGCAGTCGGGCGATCTACGGTTTATGTGGTAAATTGTTGGGATATTGTTTACGTCCATTATATATCCGTGTTCATTTAGAAACACGAAGGCTTTAGGTGGGATGTATCCTGTTAAAATGACTTTTTTAAAATTATTTTAATTTGTTTATACATCCAAATTGATCCAATATATATATCTAATGTGTTTAATTAGAGTATTTTCTACTCCTCTTAGGAAATGTTGTTTAGTTGTTATAGATTATAGATTAATAGATTTGTTATAGATTTGCGCTGTTATAGATTTTTCTACTACTAATATATTTTTTGTAGTTTAAGCTTTTAGATCGGTGTTTATTTAGTGCTCATCTCAGTATTTTTCGTTGAAAAACTCTAAGATTTTCCATCCTTTCTTTCATTCTAGATTTTCCATCCTTTCCAATCATATGATAGCATAAGAGTTATACCGTAGAGTTCATTTATTATATAATTATTTTATGGACAGTTATTTTGTGAAATTGAAAAATGTTTCAGAATTTTTTGTTTCATTCGTGACGGCTTTTTGGACTTCAAAAATACCAATTTTTATCCGATGTGCCGTGGATGTGACGCTAATGTCGCGTGATGTGACACTACTTCAGTAATTGCTGTAGAATTCTACTATGTACTTAAAAAACACAGTGAATCTATGTATAGTAATCCCATATAGACATTTTCAATTTTCGAAAAAAATAGCTCGGAAAAAACAGTAATAGGGATAGTGCCAGAGTATAGAATTACAAGAAAACGAGAATAATTTTTGAAGTAAAACTTCTTTAGGCGCGTTTTGAGAATTTTGCAACGGAAGTATAAAAAACGAATATAATATTCGGCAAATATACGATACAATTCGATTATGACACACATGTTTTAAATATTCACTGGTTTTTGGTGCATTATAGAAATAGTTCATATTTTTCGATGCTTAAAAATTTAACAGAAATTCAATTAAAAAAAATTATGTTTTTTTTGAATTAAATTTAATGATTTTCAATCCGAATTTTAGGAGTATTTTAATTTAATTTAATATCAGTTTTCAAAATATTATATGCCTGCTCCATTTTTGTTTACAATGGATGCTTAGACTCGTAAATTTAACAAATGGCAGCATATTTGGCTTTTTTAAAGGCAGAGAAAAAAGTTGTCGTAAATCTTGGTAAATGGCATATATAATGAAATATAAGATGACAAAATGCACCGTTTTGAAATTTGAGCAAAATCGAATAACTGGTTCAGGAATGGAAGCATGTTTGGTGGATCTTTTTGGTTTGTATGGTCAAGTCATTCATTTGTTCATTTGTTATTATATTTTTTATTCACTTATGCAGTCTCGTACTAAATGTTATATGAGTTGGATGGATGTGTCGATTGTAGATGGTGGTCATGGTGTGGTCGTGGTGGTCATTGTAGTCATAGTGGCCATGGTGGTCATGCTGGTCATGGTAGTCATGGTGGTAATAGTGGTCATGGTGGTCATGGTGGTCATAGTGGTAACGGTGATCACGGTGTTCACGGTGGTCATGGTGATCTTGGTGGTCACGTTGGTGACGGTGGTCATAGTGGTCATGGTGTTCATTGTGGTCATGGTGGTCATGGTAGTCATGGTGGTCATGCTGGTCATGGTGGTAATAGTGGTCAGGGTGGTTATGGTGTTCACGGTGGTCATGATGGTCATGTTGGTCATGGCGGTCATGGCGGTCATGGTGGTCAAGGTGGTCATGGGGGTCATGGTGGTCATGGTGATCATGGTGGTCATAGTGGTTATGGTGGTAATGGTGGTCATGGTGGTCATTGTGGTCATGGTGTTCACGGTGTTCATGGTGGTCATGGTGGTCATAGTGGTCATGGCGGTTATGGCGGTCACGGGGTTCATGGGGTTCATGGTGGTCATGGTGGTCATGGGCGTCATAGTGGTCATGGTGGTTATGGTGGTCACGGAGGTCATGGTGGTCATGGTGGTCATGGTGGTCATGGTGGTCATGGTGGTCATGGTGTTCACGGTGCTCATGATGGTCATGGTGTTCACAGTGGTCATGATGGTCATGTTGGTCATGGCGGTCATGGTGGTCATGGTGATCAAGGTGGTCATGGTAGTTATGGTGGTAATGGTGGTCACGGGGGTCATGTTGGTCATGGTGTTTACGGTGGTCATGATTGTCATGATGGTCATGGTGGTGTCACGGTGGTCATGGTGGTCATGGTGTTTTGAGTTTGCATCCCGGGCTTTCCCGGGCGGTAAAAAATATTTGTGTTGATTAAATTTGTTTTGTTAAATAGATATATAAGTGCGTGTAATCTTTGCACGCGGTTGAAATAAATTTCTTTGACTACCCAAGTAACAATTGTTAGAGCTGAAAGAATCAATGTGCTCTATTACAGTTCTTTAAGTTAAAATAATTAGCCTGATAGCTCTTAAACGTAATTAATAGTGATTCACAGCTTTAAGCAAAATTTACAATGCTCTAATTCATTGTTGCCTAACAGTTCTAGCTCTTTTTGCTTGTAGAGCATTTAGCTTTATTAATGAGCTCTATAACCATTTTTAGAGCTTAAATATATAATCTTATAGAGCACGCTATATATTGGAATAAAAAAATTCCATGGGCATAAAATTATCTCGTATAAGAGCTGCATTAAAGCATGGTTAGAGTGTTTTGGTTTGTTCATTTAAGTGCTTTAATACAAATTTGTTTTACACTCATTTACTGCTATTGGGAGTTGCATTTTCCTTATGTAGAGCTGGCAGATAATTTTAATTTAAATTTAATTTTCTTCTTTTCTCAAATAATGAATTTTTTTTTCAAATAATAAAATTGAATTTTTTAATCCCATGGCCATTGGTATATATTGCGCAAAAGGAAAAGTAATAGTAAAGTTCATTAAAATCAGTTTGTGCACGAATGTTAGGATCTTTTGAAACGTGTACACAATTCATCAATTAAATGCACAACGTTTTTTTATTGTTTGAGGTTATGATTTAGCTAACTGCTCTATTAGAAAGAATTGACATTTTTACTTATATGTAAATAATCGTAGTTTGTTGAGGTTTTATGAGACCACTGATTTTTTCTTTTTCTAAAACAGGTAATGCACAAAACATTCGTAAATATGTATATTAAGAATAACTAATGATAAAAGTTAATGAATTAAATGATTTTTAATATAAACACATATCAAATTTCATTTAGCATGGCCTACGACTGTGTCATTTTATCTGTCAAAATATTATAAGGGACATACTCTATAAAACGCTTCCAACAACAAAAAAATCTAATATAGAGCTTAATGCTCTACTATGTTTATTTATTATTTTGTATTTCAGCTTGTTGCTCTGATGAAAACAAAAGGATAATCATATACAGTTACTTGCTTTACAACTATCTTAACAAAGAAAAAAACTACTCCCCAATAAATCGAAATCCTGAGTAATAATATCAAGTGAGATAAAAAGCTTTTAAAGTTCATAAATGACAACTGTTGCAAGAATCCGTCCATATTTAATCAAAGAAAATATAAAAAAATTCGGCCATTCTTGAGTTTAATAGAAAATTTATTTTTATTTTATTTTTTGAAATTTTTAATTTAGGTATAGCTCTTAAAATCATACTCAATTTTCCAAACTAAGTTTAAAAATATTGAAAAATCAAGTTTGTTACGAAAATAAAAAAAAGTGTTTTTTATAACTACTAATTTTAATAATAATTATTACATATTTCAAGAGCCCGTTGAAAATTTAAGAAGTATCGTATTAATATTCACGACAAAAAATAAATGGCACGCATATTTCACTTTAATCCATACTCATTACATTTTACATGTACATTACATTTTACATGTACATTACATCTTACAGTTTAAATTAAACGATATTCTAATTTAATTTTCATTTAGTTTAATAAGTCAAACACACAAAATATTTTCTTTAAAAAAAATCTAATAAAAAATAATGTTATTATTCGGATAAATTCGTTTTAAAAATTACGTCGGCTTAATATTTTAGGAAATAATTCGAGTTCGTTTTAGAGCAAAATGCTGAAAGAAAGCTCTATAATGATTGGTTCAAACGTTACTATAGAGAGTTATGCGCTTCATAATGGAATCCGGAATAATTCTTATAGAGATAAAAAAACAATAAAGTTGCTCTATAAACCGCCACTTTTTGCTTTTACTAAGCTCTATAAGAGTTCTAAGAGCGCTTCTAGAGCAAACATTAAAGCACGTAGCCTTATAAATCAGCTCTAAGAGCGCTCTTAAAGCATATTTAGAGCAAAATTGTTACTTGGGTACTGTGGCAGGTATCAATAAAAAGATGAAATATAAAACAAATATGTCATATTGCAATTTAGAGTTGCATTTCTTGATAATATAATTTACTGTGTAAATATTTACATAATGTATTACAAAATCAATTCAATTATTAGCTTAATTGAAATATGAAATTAGAGGTTTATTTGTTTTTTCAATAAATTTGCTAAATTTATTGAAAAATGCATCAATTGTTGTACCAATTGTTATATTAAATGGACATGTATTCATCGTGAAATTTAATTTGTAATTCGTTGTAAGACTTTGTAAAACATGTAAATATGGCTTTTTATTACACATAGTTATAAATTATATTATCAAGAATATTAGAAAGAAACTCTAAATTTCAATATGGCATATCTATTTTATTTTATATTTAATATTTTTAGTAATACCTGCTGCAGTGGCCAAAGAAGTTTTACTTCAACAGCGTGTAAAGAATACGCACTTCATTTTTTTATTGTTTGTGAACTTAAGTTCACTTCTTAAGTTGTTGAACTTAAGATTTCTTTCGCTGAAAACTCGTACCGGCAAAGTTAAAATCTTTATAATCCTTTTGTCTTTTATAGGTAAAACAACCTCACAAATGTAAAATTTGTGATGAAATTTTTCGGTGTGATTCTCTTTTGCAAAAACACTTAATAATACATACAGATGAAAAACAATATAATTGTTCTAAATGCAATAAACAATATCTTTGTAAAAGTTCTCTGATGAGACATAAGAAAACTCATCTCTTTAGGAATGGACAGGTAAGTACAAATTTATAGTTTGTTTTTAAGAAATATGACAAAGATTTTAGTTGTATGTCCAGAATACACTTTAAGACCGTTTTAAGCACACAGTTTAGCTGCACAATAGAACTGTGTAACGTCACTACCCAGTAAAATATCAAATGCATTCAGGGAATTTTTATGACAATTACAATATTTTCTTCAGTTTTTAATTGAACATTTTTTCGTGGTTATTTACTTTTTTGATACTTTTTGTTATTGGTTTTTTTCTGGTTGTTTTGATTGGTTTTTTTGTGTATATTTTTTTTTTTTTTAAATAAAATGTGTTGTGTAATAGAGTTTACAATATATGTCACAACAACACATAAATACCCTTTAAGACCTGTATATTTTATCATGTATGTATATTTCATCATTGTCATCGTTGTCCATAATTTGTATTTGACTTGGAAGACCATGGTTAGTTGCAATATTATTGCAATAGATCCCATTTTCTTTCCAAGTTTTAGTTAGTAAATTTTTAATTTTATGTCGTTTTGTGTTTAATTTAAACTCTCCGAAACTCTTTACCAATCACGTGTGACGTAGTTTGAACGTTTACAATTACGTGGATTTAACATGTTATTAAAAGAAGTTTTACTCAAATTAAACAAAACTGCTCCGAAATTGATTTTTGATTGATCAAATTGATTTTTTTTATAGTTTCCGTTAATGTATTAAGTTTGGTTTGATAAATTTTTTGGATTATTCTGTTTCTACTTAAATTTTTTAAAACTAATCTGACACATCCACTTCTATTTGTAGACAAAACTGTCTGGTCCTGAAATCTACCTATTTCTAACGAATGTAACTGCCGTTGGACTTTTTGTACTTGTTTTGTGCTAGATATATTTTTTTAAGCATCAAAAGACAATGTTACGAGGAATTTCACTATATTGCGGTTTAAAAGTTAAATAAATATTTAACCACGAAGCTGGGTTTTAACATGCGAAACAATCCCCACTCGCAGTCAATAATATAACTCACAGTACTACAGCCCGCATCTTAAAGCCAAACTTAGATAATTTGGAGTATCGGCTTCATTGAACCAAGGCTTGGACTATTGTGTAAATTTGGTTTTTATTTTGGCAGTCGGGCGATCTACGGTTTATGTGGTAAATTGTTGGGATATTGTTTACGTCCATTATATATCCGTGTTCATTTAGAAACACGAAGGCTTTAGGTGGGATGTATCCTGTTAAAATGACTTTTTTAAAATTATTTTAATTTGTTTATACATCCAAATTGATCCAATATATATATCTAATGTGTTTAATTAGAGTATTTTCTACTCCTCTTAGGAAATGTTGTTTAGTTAAATAGACTATTGTCTGATCTATACGATAAGTATTGGCGCTGTTATAGATTTTCCTACTACTAATATATTTTTTGTAGTTTAAGCTTTTAGATCGGTGTTTATTTAGTGCTCATCTCAGTATTTTTCGTTGAAAAACTCTAAGATTTTCCATCATTTCTTTCTTTCTAGATTTTCCATCCTTTCCAATCATATGATAGCATAAGAGTTATACCGTAGAGTTCATTTATTATATAATTATTTTATGGACAGTTATTTTGTGAAATTGAAAAATGTTTCAGAATTTTTTGTTTCATTCGTGACGGTTTTTTGGACTTCAAAAATACCAATTCTTATCCGATGTGCCGTGGATGTGACGCTAATGTCGCGTGATGTGACACTACTTCAGTAATTGGTGTAGAATTCTACTATGTAATTAAGAAACACAGTGAATCTATGTATAGTAATCCCATATAGACATTTTCAATTTTCGAAAAAAATAGCTCGGAAAAAACAGTAATAGGGATAGTGCCAGAGTATAGAATTACAAGAAAACGAGAATAATTTTTTTATTGTTTGTGAACTTAAGTTCACTTCTTAAGTTGTTGAACTTAAGATTTCTTTCGCTGAAAACTCGTACCGGCAAAGTTAAAATCTTTATAATCCTTTTGTCTTTTATAGGTAAAACAACCTCACAAATGTAAAATTTGTGATGAAATTTTTCGGTGTGATTCTCTTTTGCAAAAACACTTAATAATACATACAGATAAAGAACAATATAATTGTTCTAAATGCAATAAACAATATCTTTGTAAAAGTTCTCTGATGAGACATAAGAAAACTCATCTCTTTAGGAATGGACAGGTAAGTACAAATTTATAGTTTGTTTTTAAGAAATATGACAAAGATTTTAGTTGTATGTCCAGAATACACTTTAAGACCGTTTTAAGCACACAGTTTAGCTGCACAATAGAAGTGTGTAACGTCACTACCCAGTAAAATATCAAATGCATTCAGGGAATTTTTATGACAATTACAATATTTTCTTCAGTTTTTAATTGAACATTTTTTCGTGGTTATTCACTTTTTTGATACTTTTTGTTATTGGTTTTTTTGATTGGTTTTTTTGCGTATATTTTTTTTTTTAAATAAAATGTGTTGTGTAATAGAGTTTAGAATCTATGTCACAACAACACATAAATACCATTTAAGACCTGTATATTTTATCATGTATGTATATTTTATCATTGTCATCGTTGTCCATAATTTGTATTTGACTTGAAAGACCATGGTTAGTTGCAATATTATTGCAATAGATCCCATTTTCTTTCCAAGTTTTAGTTAGTAAATTTTTAATTTTATGTCGATTTGTGTTTAATTTAAACTCTCCGAAACTCTTTACCAATCACGTGTGACGTAGTTTGAACGTTTACAATTACGTGGATTTAACATGTTATTAAAAGAAGTTTTACTCAAATTAAACAAAACTGCTCCGAAATTGATTTTTGATTGATCAAATTGATTTTTTTTATAGTTTCCGTTAATGTATTAAGTTTGGTTTGATAAATTTTTTGGATTATTCTGTTTCTATTTAAATTTTTTAAAACTAATTCCACTTCCTCCACTTCTATTTGTAGACAAAACTGTCTGGTCCTGAAATCTACCTATTTCTAGCGGATATACCTGCCGTTGGACTTTTTGTACTTGTTTTGTGCTAGATATATTTTTTTAAGCATCAAAAGACAATGTTACGAGGAATTTCACTATATTGCGGTTTAAAAGTTAAATAAATATTTAACCACGAAGCTGGGTTTTAACATGCGAACCATTCACCACTCGCAGTCAATAATATAACTCACAGTACTACAGCCCGTATCTTAAAGCCAAACTTAGATAATTTGGAGTATCGGCTTCATTGAACCAAGGCTTGGACTATTGTGTAAATTTGGTTTTTATTTTGGCAGTCAAGCGATCTACGGTTTATGTGGTAAATTGTTGGGATATTGTTTACGTCCATTATATATCCGTGTTCATTTAGAAACACGAAGGCTTTAGGTGGGATGTATCCTGTTAAAATGACTTTTTCAAAATTATTTTAACTTGTATATACATCCAAATTGATCCAATATATATATATATCTAATGTGTTTAATTAGAGTATTTTCTACTCCTCTTAGGAAATGTTGTTTAGTTAAATAGACTATTGTCTGATCTATACGATAAGTATTGGCGCTGTTATAGATTTTTCTATTACTAATATATTTTTTGTAGTTTAAGCTTTTAGATCGGTGTTTATTTAGTGCTCATCTCAGTATTTTTCGTTGAAAAACTCTAAGATTTTCCATCCTTTCTTTCTTTCTAGATTTTCCATCTTTTCTTTCATTCTAGATTTTCCATCCTTTCCAATCATATGATAGCATAAGAGTTATACCATAGAGTTCATTTATTATATAATTATTTTATGGACAGTTATTTTGTGAAATTGAAAAATGTTTCACAATTTTTTGTTTCATTCGTGACGGTTTTTTGGACTTCAAAAATACCAATTTTTATCCGATGTGCCGTGGATGTGACGCTAATGTCGCGTGATGTGACACTACTTCAGTAATTGGTGTAGAATTCTACTATGTACTTAAGAAACACAGTGAATCTATGTATAGTAATCCCATATAGACATTTTCAATTTTCGGAAAAAATAGCTCGGAAAAAACAGTAATAGGGATAGTGCCAGAGTATAGAATTACAAGAAAACGAGAATAATTTTTTTATTGTTTGTGAACTTAAGTTCACTTCTTAAGTTGTTGAACTTAAGATTTCTTTCGCTGAAAACTCGTACCGGCAAAGTTAAAATCTTTATAATCCTTTTGTCTTTTATAGGTAAAACAACCTCACAAATGTAAAATTTGTGATGAAATTTTTCGGTGTGATTCTCTTTTGCAAAAACACTTAATAATACATACAGATGAAAAACAATATAATTGTTCCAAATGCAATAAACAATATCTTTGTAAAAGTTCTCTGATGAGACATAAGAAAACTCATCTTTTTAGGAATGGACAGGTAAGTACAAATTTATAGTTTGTTTTTAAGAAATATGACAAAGATTTTAGTTGTATGTCCAGAATACACTTTAAGACCGTTTTAAGCACACAGTTTAGCTGCACAATAGAACTGTGTAACGTCACTACCCAGTAAAAAATATCAAATGCATTCAGGGAATTTTTATGACAATTACAATATTTTCTTCAGTTTTTAATTGAACATTTTTTCGTGGTTATTCACTTTTTTGATACTTTTTGTTGTTGGTTTTTTTCTGGTTTTTGTGCGTATATATTTTTTTTTTTTAAATAAAATGTGTTGTGTAATAGAGTTTAGAATCTATGTCACAACAACACATAAATACCTTTTAAGACCTGTATATTTTATCATGTATGTATATTTTATCATTGTCATCGTTGTCCATAATTTGTATTTGACTTGGAAGACCATGGTTAGTTGCAATATTATTACTGATATAATTATTCATATCATCCAACTTCGCATGGAGTGCATCCAAAGCTTTCTCATTATTATCCACAATACCCTCTTTATATGATAAGACTGTCTCAGAGGGTTTACTAATACTGTTTTCGATTTTTATTTGAAAGTTATTGGTGTCAAATACTGTGGTCTGTAACTTATCGAAAGCTTCTTTATAGCATAAACTTCTTCGCCATCATTTTAAACTTCGCTCTATTCAAATACAAACAAAAAAAACTAAAATATTGGGGCCTATGCAGTAAAAACTTGTATCGTAAGTTTCTGCTATTCTTCTCTTTTTTGCATGAAATATTTTAACGGAAAAATAAAATTTCATATAAAAAATAGAAGAAGATTTTGTTATTACATTTACAATTTTTTGTTATTACAAGTGCCAATTTGTTTGTTGATAGGAAATTTAATTTTGAGTTGGTTGAGATAATCAATCATTGAATTGAAAAATTGTTTTGAAAATAAAATTTCACATTCGCTCTATTTTTGTGATTCTAATTGTTACTTGATATATCCAATTTACGACAAAAGCAATTTAAAACTTAAAAGCTATCTATTCTTAACAGCAACAGAAAATGTTTATGGTTGGTCAATTAATTACATAACAGGCATTGACAACACCAGCATTTATCTGATTGATTGTCTACATAACTATGATTGTCAACAACTACTTTTTTCAATTACTATCACCAACAACATCTTTTGGAACAAATATTTACGTCTCTATTCATATCAGCAACAGCAATTAAGTAATATTAAGTAATACGTTTTCACAAGGCAAGTAAAGGCGCTGAGGAGCTTCTATCATCATAGGTTGAGTCATTTATTTATTTTGATATTGTTTAAGTCAAATAACTAAAATATAGTGTTGGTGTGGATGTGACGGTCTTGGCTTCTTAGATGCTAGGGTAGTCAGAGTATCGTTTATTCATTTGTTTTTGTCTTAGTCTGGCTTTTTATTCCGAATGTGTGCATTTCAGGTAATTTGTACTGGCATGATGAATATTTCCTTTCGGACTCACGTGAATGAAGCTAGGTGGAACGCAAAATCTCTAGGTACGAAAATTCATCACTTGCTCCTCTTGTTATCCGTAGTCTCTGAAAAAACCGACGACATTTTTCAACTGGTCTAGCTAGATAAGCATACAGGATGTCAGGATATAGCGGATACACATAATCATCAACTATATGACAATTGGGTACTATTTAAAAAGGTTGGTTACGTAAACAAGCTCGATGAAACTCATAGCTCACAGTTGATAAAAGTCAGCGAAAATATTGCAAAATACGCAGGGGATCAGCCTGTACTTTTTTAAATTCAGAGAAATGAGTAGGAATAGATGTAGAATAGAAGTCTTGACGGATTACATAAAAACTGAAAACTGTAACCAAAACTTGCCAGTGATGAATTGTGAGCTTAATCGAACCATGGGCACAGGAGCGGGACAAAATTTACAGAACATTTTTGTTTGTATGGAAAAATAGCTATTACTGGAGTTTTGACGATTTAATGCAAATGATCATGGTCAAAGATCGTTGACCAATGACAAACGACTTCAAAATCTGGATTGACATCTAATAAAGTGATGCTGTGTTTAGTGGGATTGGCAGTTAATTGTTCATCATGAGCTACTACCTTCCCAAACGATCAATTCTTTATTCTACTTCCAACAATTAACCAGCTTAGAATCGAAAGGGTGTTATCTTCCACCATGACAATGCTAGAACATTCACAACTTTGAAACTCTCCAAAAAATGACTGAACTTAGTTGGGAAGTTTTGATGTACCATTAAGTCCTCGCCATCTGACTACCATTTATTCCTGTCTCTACAAAACTGCCTTGATGGAAACAAATTTGCCGACAGAGAAGCCATCGAAAATCTCTTGGTTATGTTATTTTGCTGGTACACCACAGAAGTTCTACACTCATGGATTCATGAAACTACCCATAGAATGGCAATAGACCGTAGATAATAATGGCACATAAGTACTTGATTAAATTAAAATTGATTTTCAAAAAAGAAAAAATTAATTCGAAAATTTATAAAAAAAAACGGCAGATACTATTCATATAACCATTAATATAAGGCCTTTTACTAATAGGTTTTTCTATCTTGCTTCAGGAATAGTTTCTTTAGTAAGAATTCTGATTCTGACATTTACTTTTCTTTTTCATACAAAACTCACAACAGCATGAAAGTTATAACAAATTTTCTAATCAATTTATTGGAATACGAATAATGTTTATTGGAAGCAAAACAGTAGATTACTTTGCAGAGTTAACTAACTATAGTAGAGCTAGATTATAGAGTTGTTGCAGCAATGAATCACAAACATAATTTCAACATTTTCAAAGGTAGATAAAAAAATAGTTCGTAAATCAGTTTCATTTTTTTAAAATAAAATTTGTGGTAGATCAAGTAATTTTCACAAAAAAGGATCATGGAAAAATGAATGGACATCTTTCAAATCTAATAATTCATTATTACTGGACATAACAGATCCCAATATTAAATTGAATGGCTTTGGCATTCCACGTAATTTATGGGTGAAATTGAACAGAATCCGGACATTAAATGGAAGATGTGCTGATTCTTTTAACAAATAGGAAGTAGTAACGTCATCGTCTTGTGATTGTGGAGCACAAAAACAAACAATTCGTCACATCGTCTCCGAATGCCCCTTACGCTCTTATCAAGGACCAATAACAGATTTTGTCGACGCAACACCGAATGCACTCGAATGGCTAAAAAATCTCAACGTTTAAATTTAAGTTTCGTTGATTGTTAACTTTGTTTTTTATCACTATACAAATCTATCCATACGCTAAATAAATAAATAATGGTGGTGATCCTAACAAATTGGTTCTGATTTTTGTTAATTTTGTAAACTGATAAACTTTGGGTAGGTTTTTTTTTTTTTTTTTAATAAAATGTGTTGTGTAGTAGGAATTACAATATGTGTCACAATAACACATAAAAACCTTTTAAGACCAATGTCCCACAACAACATACGTTCAAAGGTGTTGATGGACGTAAATCTTTCTTTTTTTTGTTTTTTTTTATATTTTTTGTTCAAGAATAGATAACTAAACAAAAAATCCTATCACTGACAAAATATGACATAGGCCAATATTTTATGATAGAATAGAGAAAATAAAAGTAAATTAAAAGGTAAATAGCAAATTTTTACAAAAATTTGCTGAAACAAAACAAAAATGTAGTTGCCAATAATCCAGCCGGTTGCATATTCATTGATCCTGTGACGCACAGTCTTTCTTAATAATTGAAGCCCACACATAGTTATGTGAAGGCTCGTTTCTTGAAGAAAGCAATAGCGTCTCATCATCAAGGACTATTGCACATCTAAGATTGAGGGTGCTACCGTTGACTGAATACAGTTCATCCGCCACCACCCCTAAGATGTCACCTTGGCTAGTGATATCTCACTGCTATTGCCAGTGGTATGTGATATCTCTCGTTAACTCGTATGTCAATAGCAGGGACTGGAGTACGCGGGGTTGTCACACCCGTAGATCAAAAATAAAAAAAAAAAATTTCAAAACAATAAAAGCTGATCTCTCCATGCGGGAATGGCTAGTGAAATTCAAAATTCGACGTCCATGCCTGCGTAATGCTTTCAGAATCAGGTAGGTGTCAAGGTTGGAGTCAAGCAGGCTAAAAATTGCTTCGTCAATGACGTTGCATCTCGGCGAATTGGTTCCTTAAAACCAATGCAACCCAAGCGTCTGTTCTCTATGTTAGGGGCGGCTGAAAGTGTGCGTCTATCTTGGATCAAGCGGTTCCCTATATAAACGTGTAAAAAGATTTTTTCTGGTATTCACGACAATTTGGGTTGGATCTAAGGTTAACACCTTAACCCCGGAAAAAACTAATATGTTAAATTTGAAAATCACAAAAAAAAAAACAGACCCTAACAAAAAACAGAATTTTACCTTAACGTGAAAATGAACCAGACTCCCGAATCGGAACGTGGAACGTGCGCAACTTAAGTGCTCCTGCTGCTCTTATAAACCTAGAAACAGTGGCTGAGAAATATAGGATGGATATCATAGGTCTACAAGAAATTAGACCGCCAATAATCGGAAAACAAGATATGGATAGTCACTCTTTGTTCTGTAGTGGTTATCCTTCACGAAGAGAATTTTGTTACTGGGTTTATTATTGGTGCATGACTGCAGGAGGCCGTGATGAAATTCATCCCGGTCAATGAGAGGATCTGCTACCTACGGGTACCCGGTACATACAACAATATTTCTCTTATTGCGGTGCATGCACCTACTGAAGCAAAAACCGTCGATAAGAAGGAGAAATTATCCTTTATAGTATTGGAAGAGGTTATAAAACAAACACCAAACACGCGACTTCATTATTGTTCTTGGTGACTTTAATGGGCAGGTTGGACGACTCCGTGTGGTGGGCACCAACGGCCTGCATTTGATTTCGAATGATAATGGTGAGAGAATGCCGGAGTTTCCATTATCAAATAATTTCAGAATTGCTATAGTACTTTTTTTCCGCATCGATCGATTCATAAGCAGACTTTGGTCTCGCCGGATGGAAACACTCGAAATCAAATTGATCACGTTCTAGTAACAGCTCGTTTCTTTTCTAATGTTCTGGATGTGCGATCCTTTAGAGGTGCATACATTGGAAGTGATCACTTCCTTGTAAGTGCAACGATAAGGTTCCACTTCCCAAATCCAGGCTTTCCAAAATTCAATCAACGGAAACGTTTAACATCTCATCACTAAAAAATGCTAAAACAGAAGAGAGATATCAAAACCATATTGAAACGATAAGTCATTGTATTTGCTTAAAGATGCTGTCTGAAATGTCTACGCAACACCAGGTTCCCGAAGGAGAACTATAAACTGGTAAGATAAGCCGTTACAAAGCTATGTAGACGAACGAAGAGAGAATGGTGGAAGAGACAGTGTGAGGAGATTGAAAGCTTCAATAAGGAACATCAATCGCGTAACTTCTTTCAACAGGTTAAAACCTTAAAGAAGGGCCCTCAAACTAGATCGACTGCTATTCAAAACGAAGATGGGGAGCTTCAAGTAGACCTTAAAAATATTTTAGATACTTGGGCCGCTTATTTTGAGAATCTTCTCAACTTAAGTGACCAGCAACAAGTCGGGCGACGAGCAAAGCATATTCGTGCGTCAAAGGTACATGTAGACGAACCCACCAAAGAGGAATTCGATGCGGCGCTGTCAAAATTAAAATGCAATAAAGCACCTGGTATCGACGATATAACATCCGAAATGATTGTACATGGTGGCGAAACTCTATCCTCAAGATTGTTTGATCTTGTTCAAATGATCTGGAGGACTGAAACCATGCCACAGGACTGGAACACAGCTATGCTGATACCAATCCATAAAAAAGGTAATCGCCTACAATGTGCAAACTACAGAGGAATCCCTCTCCTCTGCACAACATATAAGATCTTTTCATACATTTTGCTATCCAAAATCAATCCTTTTGCTGAACAACTGTTTGGAGAATATCAGTGTGGTTTCCGGCGGGGCCGAGGTACCACCGATGCACTTTTCTCGATAAGGATGATTTTGGAAAAGTGTCGAGAGTTCAATATACCTGTGCACCAACTTTTCATTGATTTCAGGCAGGCCTACGACTCTCTCGAACGAGAGACTCTATGGTGTGCTCTGGTGTCAATGGGAATTCCTGGTAAACTGGTATCACTATGCAAAATGACAGTACAGAACTCTCAATGCTGTGTGCGAGTAGAGAACGAAATATCAACATTTTTTAAAGTCGACTCCGGATTAAGACAAGGTGATGCTATCTCTCCTAAACTTTTTAATCTAGCCTTGGAATATGTGTGCCGTCAAAAGAAACTACCGACTAATAACAATATCTTGTCAATAAACTCAGTACAGATGATTGCTTACGCTGATGATGTTGTCATCCTCGGCCGAAGTGAAGCTGTTATGAGTGAGACTTTCAAGTCGCTTGAAAGTGGTGCTAGGAAAATTGGTCTGCAAATTAACTACAATAAAACCAAACATATGAATGTTTTAAGAGAGGCTGAGAAGAAAGATTTGATGTGCGGCGATGAACGAATTGAGGGAGTTGAATCTTTTAAATATTTGGGATCAATGCTTGACTCAAACAACAGCATACTTTCAGATATTAAAGCTCGAATCGCTGCAGGTAATCGAACTTTCTACTCAATTAAACCTCTCCTTGGATCACCGTATGTATCAACTAACACCAAGCTCAAGTTATACAAGACATTGATTAGACCGGTTGTGATGTATGGGTCACAAACGTGGACCCTTACACAAAATGACGAATTGCATTTATCTGTATTTGAGCGTAAGATCCTACGCTACATTTTTGGTCCACTTAAGACAGACGATGGAGAGTATAGAACCCGGTATAACTTTGAGATCAGAGACCTTCTTGAGGGTCCTGATATAATAGGTTGTATCCGTTCTAACAGGATTGCTTAGTTTGGGCATGTTGAGCCGATTCACAGTCTGGAATGATTAGAAAAATGTACGATAGTACCCCAGGGAGTGGTAGACCGCGAAGAAGACCACGACTACAATGGGAGACTGACGTAATAAACGACCTTAAAAAAATCGGCTGCCATGGTAATTATGTCGCTGTTGCGAATGACCGTGGTGAATATTCAAAGCTGATTAGCCTGGCAACGCTCCTACATAGAGCATGAACGCCTTAAAAAAAAAAAAAAAAAAAAAAATTGTAATTTTTTTCGGTATATCTTATATACATTCACTATATTTTAATAACATTTCTTTTCTTCCCCATAGAAAGCTACTGTAAAACCTCATCAATGTGAGCATTGCGATAAGAAGTTTACTCAACGACATTTTTTAATCAAGCATACAAGAGTGCATACAGGCGAAAGACCATTTGAATGCTCGAAGTGTCATAAAAAATTTACACTTGAATGTATTTTGAAGGTTCATATGCAAACCCACATAAAAACGGTAATATTTTATGAAAGTTTATTTATTTTATGAATAATTTTGAAGTTTACTATTCTCATCTACGAAGAATATTTTTCTCAGTTTTAAAGTAAAATGGGGAGATATTACTTCGGGTATGTTTTCCAAAAATTAACCACTATTGGAAATTATATAATAAAATGAACTATTATATACAGTCAAAATCAACATAAAATGGAAAATTTGCAAACGTGAATGAATCCCATTTAGAGAAAATGAACTTTGTTAGCTGAACAGTTTGTGTATTTTATTTCAATGTATTTACTCTGAATGTTTATAATATTAGCTGGATTGGATATGGATTGAATATAGGTTGGATATAATGGTATGGTATGGAAATGGATTGTATGTGGATTGGATTTGAATTGGATATGGATTGGATTTGGATTGGATTTGGGTGGTATATGGATTTGAAAGGGATATAGATATGATAAAGATTGGAGATGGATTGAATTTAAATCATTGTCTTGAATATATAGATTGGTCATTAATAGTATGTTGTTTTGATATGGATTGGATATCAATTAAATATGGATGCTATATGAATCTGGTATTTATTGCATATGGGTTAACAAAAACAAATGATATCAGCCGAAAAAACATCACAAAAAATGTAAATCCGGCAGTTTTTTAGAAATATTTAACACAACGTTTTCCACCGGAATCCAAATTCACACTACTACATTTTTTGAAAAGTAATCTTAAACGAGAGAAGTACACTACAATCGCAAAAACTACTTGAAATCATTCAGTATTTCACTTTAAGGAAACTCTAACTTTGGGCGTTTAGTCATAAGAGATATCTTGAACTATAAAAATATCATTCAATTATTATCGGGAGTAGGATAAAATACAAGCGATAAGGTGAATACATATATAAAATTTGCAATTGAGATCTAATGTTATCAATTAAAAATAAATTTATTTTTAATAAAAGAAACACTTGTTTATATATCGCAAGTTAATTTTTGTTTCTAACTTTATTTATATTAAAATAAAATTAAAAACAGCTCAACCGGTTTCGGTTTTTAAACCATTTTCAAGAGCTTAAAAATTGTTACAGAGAACAAATAATACAACATGTCATTTCTATACAAATAAAATTAAATTAAAAATGAAACTAGATCAAAAATGAATACAAACAATATTTAAATTTAAATAATAGTAAATTCAAAGAACTGATATTTTTAAAAAATTATTGTTAATCCCTTAAATATTAAAATTAATATATGAAATAATGACTGCATCTTCGCATCTAACAAAAGGAAATTACAACACAATTTAGAATTTTCTGAAAACAAGTAAAAATTTGTGTTAAAGAAACAGATCTGGCTTGGTTAAACGCGAATAAATGACATCTGTTTGTAAATTTAATAAATTTTTATATAAATAAAGAGCTTTACGAATTTCAAACGATTCAAGAATATCAAGTTTAGAGCCTTTCGTTTCAACATGATGAATTTTTAGATTTTCGTTATTAAGAAAACAGCTATTATGGTTTTCGTTAATTAAATGGTTAGAAAAAGTTGAACTTGTATGTCCCAATCTTAATGCTCTTAAAAGTTCTGAGCATCGCTGTTTGAAATTACGACCAGTTTGACCTACATATATAGCAATACAATCTTCACAACTAAGTTGGTACACCCCAGATTTCAAAATTAAATTCCGTTTAGTATTGTTAACTAATAAATTATGTAAGTTGAAATTATTGTAAAATGCACAGCTTAAATTTTTATATTTAGATAATATATTACCTAGTCTCTGACTTAAATTATCCGAATAATGAATTTTGCGCCAATGTTTAGTATCTTGTAATGAATTTGGATAAATCAAGTTGTAAGCAATACGTTTTAATTTTCGGTGAAAGATTTTATGAACTAATTTTGATTCGAAACCGTTGTTTTTAGCAATTAATAAAATTAAATTTAGTTCTTTCTGAAAATTTTGCTCAGAAAGTTGTGTTTTAACAAGTCTCTCGACAAGTGAAAAGATTGCGGCATTTTTTGCATTAAAAGAATGATTAGATGAAGAATGTATTAGAATATCAGTACGAGTAGGCTTACGATATATGTCAAATTCAAAATTAGTTGTAATGTGTTTAATTTTAACATCTAGAAAATTTAAAGTTTTATCAATTTCTTTTTCAAAGGCAAAATTAATTGAAGGATGTTTTCCATTAAGTAAAATAAGAAAATTGTCTAACTGTCATTCTGTACCGGTCCAAAGGCATAGAATATCGTCTACCAATCCATAAAAATTTCGAAAAGTAAAGGTGATAAAGGCGAACCCAAATAATTTTGTTCTACGCAAGTCTTATATATGGGTAATTATTTTATAAACCGAACACCTTTCAGACCGACCCATTTTTGATTTGGCTGAAATTTTTTTAAGGGGTTTTTTATCGAAAAAAAAAGATATACGTGTTTGAGGATTTTTTTTTTTTGGGAAATAGAGCTGTTCTAAATATCGAGAATTTCGTGATTTTTGGCTTGTAGACTTACTTTCAAAAATTCATAACTTCGGTTTTATAGAAGATAGAAGCTATTTTTAGGTAGATTTCTTTTGTTATTTTTATAAATATCGTCACCAGCAGTGCACGGATGAAATCAGATCCATCATGGGTCATCTATATTTTCTCCCCGTTTTTCTTGTCAATTGGTTTGTGAAATACTACCGAGATCACTCACTATCATAGTGGCGAAATGCAAAGGACTTCTGTATCCGTACATCGTACAAATGGAATGCTTTGTCCGAATCAACAGTTTTGTGTGGCTGAACAATAAAGTATAATAAATCGTAATTACATTTATTTCGTAATTTTCCTCTTTATTTCTTTGCAGCCAATTGCTTGTAAAATTTGTCATAAAAGTTATGCAGGAACAGGGTCATTAAAAATACATATGAATACACATACACATGAAAAGCTGTTGAAATGTCCCGAATGTGATAGAGAATTTTTACAGATGGATAGTTTTAAAATGCATTTGCTAGCTCATAACAATAAAAAATTAAAGGTAAGAGTGTTTATTTCTTAAAACTGGAATTAGAAAACGGTTTCTTGCAAAACCAAAATTACAAATAAAAATCTACCTATTTATATGTGCCTCATCTCGGAATTTCTGGAAAATTTTTGTGCCAAACGACTAAATATGATAAGCGGAGACGAAAAAACAAAAAAAAAATTTATATATATATATATATATATATATATATATATATATATATATATATATATATATATATATATATATATATATATATATATATATATATATATATATATATATATATATATATATATATATATATATATATATATATATATATATATATATATATATATATATATATATATATATATATATATATATATATATATATATATATATATATATATATATATATATATATATATATATATATATATATATATATATTATATATATATATATATATATATATATATATATATATATATACATATATAAATTTTTTTTTTTGTTTTTTCGTCTCCGCTTATCATATTTAGTCGTTTGGCACAAAAATTTTCCAGAAATTCCGAGATGAGGCACATATCAATAGGTAGATTTTTACATGAAATCTACCAAAAATTCCAAATATTATAATAAAATCAAAAATTCCAACTTCCTTCAAAATTCAAAAATATTCAAGAGAATATTACAAAATAAACAATTCAAACTTTTTCAAAAATCCTAAAATTTTTAAAAATTATCATAAAATCAAAAATTTAAATTTTGTTTTCAAAATTTAAAAATATTTCAAAAATTATAATAAAATCAAAAATTTAAACTTTTTCAAAATTCTAAGCAATCCAAAAATTATTATAAAATCAATTGGAATTTTTTTATTGGAATTTTTCAAAATTCCAAACATATTGCAAAAATTATAACAAAATCAAAAATTCAAACTTTTTCTAAGATTCTAAAAATTATAATGAAATCATAAATTTCAATTTTCTTCAAAAGTTCAAACATATTCAAGAGAATATTACAAAATCAAAAGTTGAAGCTATTTTCAAAATTCTAAAGATATTGCAAAAATCAAAACAAAATAAAAACTTTTTCAGAATTCTAAAAATATTCCAAAACTTATAATAAAATCAAAAATTAAACTTTTTTCAAAATTCTAAAAATATTGCCAAAATTATAACATAATCAAAAATTCAAACTTCTTTTCCAACTGTTCCTGTTATTCAGAAGTCGTGGAATCACACAAAACGATTGCAAAAGAAATATCTTTCTCATAATTACATTTTTTATTTAAATGACATTTAATCTGCAACAACTTGATATTTCCCAATTGTTCCTATAAGTTGGGAAGAGTTGAAACTGGATAGAAACATGTCCAACTTCATGTTCAAATACATTTCAAGTCATACAAATAATTACATACTTAATTTTATTTTTTTCCAAAAAATTGGGTTAAAAAATAAATGAAAATCATTCTTTTGACACACTTGACAGTATTTTTTGGCACACTTATCATACAATAATCAAGGTTCTGGTCCCACATACCAATGCCAACCATCAAGATTCCTCCACATTCAATGTTACTACTCGTAATCATTTTAGAATGAACGATTTTTTAAGCAAAAAATATGCTCATTTTCGTGTTTTGACACACTTCATGATTTTTTTACATTCACTTGGCACACACTTTCTTTCGCCAATACAAATTTCGTCCATACTAAACGTACCAAATGTTTAGGCATTTTCAAAAAAAACTATAAAACATGCGCATTTTCAAAAGAATAGCCCTATAGTATTATTCAAAAAAACGTAGAAAAATCTGTTTGGAATCCTAAAACTTTATCTTCAAAATATGATAGCACATAATATTATCTATGTAAACCAAAAGAAATTACTAAAAATGCATGCCGCCAAAACTGCATTTCAAAGCAATAAATAGAAAATTCAGAATTTAGTTTTTTTCATTCGTTCCACACATACGAAATTTTGATTTTAAAAAATAATCCACAAATAAATGTACATTTTCAAACGAATTGCCCAATTAACATATACTACTAATTTAGTAAAGTTTTATATGTGAGGAGAGTACACCCTGTTTTTCGATGGTATGATTTTTCGATGTAATGATTTATTCATTGCATTCATTGCATTTATTCATTTATTTATTTATTTATGCATTTATTCATTGCATGTAATGATTTATCCATTGCAAGTTTGTAGGCAGGAGCACTACAATATGAAACGATTGGCCTAATTGGTATGTTTGGTTTGTGCAATTTTGGTAGTCCGTAAAGGACAGGTGTAAACGGACTCATTTGTTTAAATTGAAATGCTGTCGAAGGTGGTATCAAATTAGTACATGAAGAAATACAATTTGTAACAGAAAGTTTAAATTTGTTTGTAAGGTCGGTTCGAAGAATTTCTGCATTGCTATCAAATAAGAAGTCATTAATTTTTTGGATATATGTATAAAGATTTGGGCAAAATTGTATTTCCCTCATCAGCCTTACAAAGAATACTACTGTCATTTAAAAGAAGTTTGGATTTGATTGTTTTAACTAAATTTAAATTTTTAAAATCTAAATGACTAGCAACAACTTGCAGGATGCACTACTTTATCGACTATCGACTTTGTGAGAGCTTACCACCAAATTCTTATTGAGTCGTCTGATATTCCTAAGACAGTTATATCTACACCATTCCTAATTTTCGAGTTTACCCGAATGAGATTCGCGGTTTAAGAAACGTTGGTCAAACGTTTCAGCGACATATGCACACCATTTTACGTAGCTTAGATTTCCGACTCGTCTACTTAGACGATCTACTTGTCGCATCTAGGTCCTATTGTCGAACACTTAGGACATCTTAGGGTCATTTTTCAAAAATTGCAAGATGCTGGTACGATCAATAACCTCAACAAGTGCAATTTCGCAAAACGAAATTATTTTCTTATGTCATACCATCGATTCTAACGGCATTCGGCCAACGAAACAACGAGTGGATGTTATTTCCGATTTTCCCAGTCCTAAAATGGTCAAAGAACTACGTCGATTTCTTAGAATGATCAATTTCTATCGCCGTTTATTCCTCACGCCGCCTGTGATCAAGTCATTTTAAATGATTTCTTAAAGCAGTCAAAAAAGAACGACAAATGACTTATTAACTGGCCGGATCTTCTCTTCAAGCTTTTACTAACTGTAAAAAGAAACTCAGCGATGCAACGATGCTCGTTCATTCTTCTCTAGATGCCCAACTCGCTATTATAGTCGACGCTTTTGACAAAGCAGTTAGCGCAGTCGTTCGTTGATCACCGATTCATGGCAGGCTATCAGTTACTTTTCGGTTAGACTAACCGAAACGCAACAGCGCTACAGCGCTTATGATCGTTAACTTTTTGCAGCTTATTTAGCCATTAAACACTTTTGTTAGCTTTTAAAAGGGCGAAATTTTATCCTTTTAACAGATCATGAACCCTTATTTTATGCACTGTTGCAAAATCCAGACAATGCTAGTCCTAGACAATTTAGACATCTCGATTTTATCAGCCAGTTTACACCTGACATAGACATATTTCTGGAATTAACAATGTTGTTGCTGACGCTTTGTCACGCATTGATAAAATCCATTTCCATGAGAGCATCGACTATTCGGCAATTGCTGATGCTCAAACTATTGATTCAGAATTGAAGCAACTATTTTCGGAAAATAATACGGCTCTAAAATTCCAACAATTTTCTCTATACTTTCACTCTAACAAATTTATTTATTGTGACGTTTCAACGAGGAAATTACATCCATTTATTCCAAAACAGTTTCGTCAAAACGTTTTCGTGCAAATGCACAACATTTCTCGTCTTGGAATCAACGCTTCTATTAAATTACTGACTGACGCCGTTGTCGGGCCGTCAATAAAAAACATGTCCCGAAAATGACTCGAAACTGTTTACAGGGTCAGAAATAGAAAATTTCATGACACACTCGATCTCCTCTATCTAATTATTAATCAACTTCTAAACGATTTTCCGACGTTCATTTAGATATTATTGGCCTTCTTCTGAAGGACAAAGGTATTGTGTAACTCTGGTCGACTGATACACAAGATGGCCCGAAGCAATCCCGATAACAGATATTACTGCTGCAACTATAGCCACTGCTGTTTATTCTTTGTGGATATGTATCTCGCTTCGGGGTTCCAAATTTCATTGTGACCGATCGAGGATCACAATTCGAATCTCAATTATATTATGAACTTTTAAAGCTGTTAGGTTTTGAACGTGGGGGTTATCTCGTCATCAATTGAGATGACAAAACTTTCAATATAGGTATTAGAGGAAGAATGGTCAAAGTTGGTATTGACAGACTGAAACCCAGCTATCAGGATAGCACTAAGTTTGATCGATCACTGATCATCCGTTCACCGATAATATCTAGTCTCCTCAGCACTGTTCTTCGATACCTGTTTTGAATCCTGCAAAACAGGATCACAACTCTAATTACGATCCTACTTCAATATTAATTTCGTAGGACTCCGAAAACAGTGTGTTTTAATCTTCAACCTCAAACCTTTGCTAACAGGTCTGGTTGGACCACACGTCCACCATCAAAATTTTTACGATCTATTATCAAATTAAAAAACTAAAATTTTTGTTACGCAATATGTTTTGGTTACTAGATTTTCAATTAATTATTTCAAAATTTATATTTAAATTCATTCATTTCTAAATTCATATTTTTAATAAGGCACAAATGTGAACACATATTTATTGTGATATCAATATCACTGGTAAGGGGGTGTATGTGGCGTGGCGTACGTTTAAACAAAAAATTTATAATAATTTTATTCAAGTAGTTTATAAAAATAGAAACAAAAGAGTTTTTTTCAGTTACATTTTTAAGTCAGAGACCTTTTCATAAGCTGTTTGATTTTTTTCAAGTCTTTAAAAAAAAGTGAATTTTTTTATTAAAGAGTAAAGTAAAGTGAAAGTACATCTCTTTAGTATTTGTCAAAATAAAATTTATTTTAAGTTTAATTATTTATAAATCATATTATTGCTATTTGTTCAATTTATTGTTCTAGTTTAATTATAATTCTGTTTTCATAATTATAGATGTATTTGTTACGTTTGATTTCATCATTTGAACTCGTTTAAACTGTTATAAATGTATGAAAACTTTGTATCGCCCAGTGGCCGAAGTTCGACCATTGTAAATGGAATTTGTAAACAGACCTCCCAACAAAATAGCTACAACATATTATTTCAGAGTTTGATTAATTCATATAATTGATTTTGAATTGTGAAACAAATAACTTGAAACAAAAAACAAAATAATTGAAAAAAAATCATAAAACACACCTTCATATTTCTCCCCTTTTTTCTCAAAAAATCGTCCAAGTTCCAAAAATATAAATAATTTTTTGGCACATCTACTTTTTTTTTTTTATTGGAGAGCCTTGAGGTGCTTACCCTGATTGTTTTATTAGTCAGTCATCGTCTGAGCCGTTACTGGTTGTATTCTGTCATCCAAGTTGAGACTTTTAATAAAATTAATTAGCTCAATTGGAGTGACGTTTTGTGGTAATGGAAGTGTTAGTCTTCTATGACCAAGTTGGTTGTATCTGTGCCAAGAGAGTTCAGGACAGCTGCAGATGACGTGTTCCATCGTTTTCGCGTCCGAGTAGCCGAATCTACACCTGTCGGAAAGAACAAGGCCCATTTTGTTAAGATGGTGATTTAAAGGACCATGTCCAGTAACGCACCACGTTAAAATTCTTAGAGACTCTCTGTTTAAGTCGATTGTTTTTAAGGGTGAAACAGAGAGGTTACCTAGAAACTTCTTAGAGTGTACTAGTCCCTCTCTGCTTCTCCATAATTTAGCATTTTGTTCCTGTTCCCATGTTTTAATTGTGCTTTTGAGCGAACTCTTGGCCATTCCGAAGCAAGGTTCCGGTCCAACAAACTTTTTATCGGCCCCTTGCTTTGCTAAAGCGTCAGCGATAGCATTTCCTTGCATTCCTGTGTGGCTAGGTGCCCACACAAGTGTTACTATATTATTGCAGGAGATTTTTAGTGGATTTTGGTAGCATTCCCATACCAGTTTTGAATCAAAGCGCGTAGATTTTAGTGCCAAGAGTGCTGCTTGGCTGTCAGAGATAATATATATTTCAATATTTTGGTATTTTCTTTCAGCACATAGCAAAGCGCAACTGCTAATGGCAAAAATTTCGGCTTGAAATATGGTTGTTGTGGTGCCTAGGGCAACCGTTTGCTTTGTTCTAGGACCAAACACTCTTGCTTCCGTGCCCATATTGGTTCGAGAACCATCTGTGTACCAGATGCTGGCGTTATGTGGCAGTGACCGTATGTAGCTTTTAATACGATCTCTTGCCAATATCTTGACTTAAAAGTGCTTGTTTAAATCTATTGTTTTTGGCGTACAATCCGAAATATGGTATGTATGCATTTCAGCATGTAATTCAGAAAGGATTTTAAGGTGCCCGGTTAGATTGCTCGGCTTAAACCCTTCTGTGAGCTGCAGTCTATGAACGCTCAACACCGCTATAGATTTAACATGTAGGTGTAAAGGAGAAAGCTTTAGAAGAATCTCCATTGCTAACGTTGGCGTGGTTTTGAAAGCACCTGTGGCACTAAGACACACAAGCCTTTGTATTTTTGTAAACACATTTTGAGCAGTTATTTGGCGCGTTTTAGGCCACCAAACTAAAGCTGCATATGTTAGAATTGGCTTAATAATACTTTGGTGCAACTAAAGTGTCATTTTTGGGCTAAAACCCCATGTTTTCCCAAACAGGTTTCTGCATGTGAAGAAAACTTTGTTTGCCTTATCGGAGATATATTTCAGGTGTGAGTTCCAGGTCAGTTTGCTATCCAGGATCACACCCAAATATCTAACCTCTTTTGATGTTTGTATTGGATCGCCGTTTAGAACAGGAGAAATGAAATTAAAGTTTCTCCTGTTTGTGAAAACGACAATGCTTGTTTTTCGTGGGTTGATCGACAGTCCCAATCTGTTGCACCACTATGATACAATATTAAGAGTTGTCTGGGTTCGGCCAGTGACAATGGAGTCATGTTTCCCTCTAGCCATGACTGCCAAGTCTTCAGCATAGACTACAGTGTTGAAGCCGGAATCATTTAGCTTAGTGAGGAGATCATCAGTCACCATTAGCCAAAGCAGTGGAGAAAGCACGCCCCCTTGCGGCAGCATCTAGATACAGTAACAGTCACTGAATAATCACCTAGTGTAGCCCTTATCTTCCGACTCTGTAGCATCTTGATAATCCACGCAATGATAAGCGGGTTTATATTTTTCTTTGTGGCCATTTCAATGAGAGCATTGAAGTGGACACTGTCAAAGGCTCCTTGTATGTCCATAAAAGTACAAACAAGTGCCTCCTTATAGTTTAGTGTGCTCTCAATTTCTTTCACCATTTTGTGCAATGCCGTTTCAGTAGATTTCCCAGTCTGATAGGCGTGCTGGCTAGAGTTGAGAGGGTTTTGTTTAAGACATACATGGCGGATGTGATAGTCCAACATTTTTTCCATTGTTTTTAATAAAAAAGATGTAAGACTTATGGGTCTGTATGATTTGGCTTCATCAGGATTTTTCCCTGGCTTAGGTATAAAAACAACTTTGGTTTCTCGCCATATCTGAGGAATGTAAGCAAGGCGAAAGCTTGCTTTGAACAAACGCATGAGATATGGAAGAATAATTGTTAGACCCTTTTGCAGAAATACCGGGAAAATTCCATCACCTCCTGGAGATTTATACGGACCGAAGGATTCTATAGCCCATCTCGCTTTGTTGGGGTTGAAAATTGTGTTGGCTCAATGATCTGCAGTACTTTTAGTTGCAGGATCTAGAAGATGTACGTCTTCGTTGGCATTATCTTCCGTACTCTATTCTATTGAGCCCGGAAAATGGATTTGAAGTAAAGTTTCTAGTGTTTCAATGCAGCTGGTGGTATACGTACCACTTGGTTTGCAGATTGAGCCTAGAGGGTTTGTGTGATCAGACGACATCAATTTTTGGAGTCGAGCTGTAGCAGGCAGATTATCTATCGTATTGCAGAGCTCTTTCCAGCTATTTCTTTTTGATTGTCTGAGTTCTTTATTATAATTGGTTAGAGCTACTCGGTACTCTGTCCAATTATTTGTTGTTTTTGCTCTGTTAAAGAGCTTGCGAACTTTATTCCTTTTCCTCTCCAAGTTACCATTCCACCAAGGTACATCTCTGGATCTTTTAAATTGAGTTATTGGAGTATTAAGGTTGTATGCTTCAGTGATAATTTCTTGTAAATTATTTGCTGCAGAGTCAAGCTCAAATGTGGAGTTGATACTGCCGCAACTATTTACATTATCATGAAGATATGTTGTGTAAAGTTCCCAGTTGGTTTTTCTTGGGTTTCTAAAGTACTGGATGCTCTTTGGGTAGTGTTCTACGTTGAAACATATATAAGCATGATCAGACATAGACGCTTCCTTCGAAACATGCCAGTTCTTAATATGGTTAGTAGCGTTTATGTTAGTTAAAGTAAGGTCAAGGACCTCGCCTCTGATTGCGTTTCTAAAGGTAGGCTCCCTACCTTGGTTTGCAATAAACATATTGTTTGTATACAAAAATTGAAGCAAACGCTCGCCTTTTGTGTTAATGTTGCTACTTCTCCACACGGTGTGATGAGCGTTAGCATCACACGCTATTATGAGGTTATAGTGGTTATTGTTGCAATACTTGATGAGTTTCTCTACCACTTCTGGTGGTGTCTCGTCCTCATCCCCCGGGAAGTATGCAGAAGCTAAAATGATACTAGAGATTTTTGTCTATATCGTACAGGTGTTCTGTCTGACTTAGATTAAGCTGGTGAATCAGACATTACCCTAGAGTAGCATTACCCCTTAGCTTTGGGTTTTGGACTTGATCTTGGCGGCACATCTACTACTCAAGACCTTTCCAACGATATACATACTGCCCCTTTTTTGTTGTGGCAAGTATTTTGAAATTGTACCACAAAAATAGTGCTTACTTATTTATATATATATAGATAATATGGTCAGATCGAAGTTAAACGAAAATGAGGAATAATAATGAATTATTAATGTTATGGATATTATACTGTTTTATCCAATATTCTTATCAGAGTGACTTACCCTGTTTGTTGGATGGAAATTTAAGCATTGTTATGAAATCATTGAATTGAAATCGGAGATAATAATATATTGGGTTTATTTAAGCAAGATAAATAGTTTTGGGATTGGAAAAAATTTATTAAATTAATGTAGCGCGAATTACTAGCTATAATATATAGCGCGAATGACTAGCTATACTTTTATTGAAAATTTTAGTTTGAATAGATAAATGATATATGTTTTCACTTTCAATTATTTGCTCCAACAAAAGTGGGACAATATGTATATCGTTGGAAAGGTCTGGAGTAGTATTAGTAGTAGAAAAAATAATATTTTTGGAATTAGGTCGATTTTTTGAGAAAAAAGGGGAGAAATATGAAGGTGTGTTTTTATGATTTTTTTTTTCAATTATTTTTTTTTTTCAAGTTATTTGTTTCACAATTCAAAATCAATTATGTATATCAATTATTCAAACTCTGAAAAAATGTGTTGTAGCTATTTTGGTAGGAGGTCTATTTACAATTTCCATTTACAATGCCCGAATTTCGGTCACTGGGCGATTTCTAGTTACATTTATTTACATAATTTTCCGTTTTATTTCTTTGCAGCCAATTTTTTTGAAGTCAAATTCTTGTGAAATTTGCCATAAAAGTTTTGGAGTAGCAGGCGCATTAAAACTACATATGAATATTCATACACGTGAAAAAGTGTTCAAATGTTCCGAATGTAGTAAAGAATTTTTACAGAAGGATGGTCTTAAAAGACATTGCCTGTTTATGCATAAAGAAGAAAATTTAAAGGTGAGAGAGTTTATAAAATTTTGTATTTTAATTAATTTTATAAAAACACTTTCAATATATTTCACTTTATATTTTATTATTATAATCAGTTTTTCATTTTCTGGTATCGTGCATATCACCACTTAAATTATATTCGTATCAGAAGCGTTCCAATTAAGAATAATAGCATCTGCAAAATAAAATAATTAATTTACTAATCTTTCTTATATATATAAAAATCACGTGTCACGATGTTTGTCCGCGAAAAACTTCGCAACAGTGAGCCTTTAGATTTTTGTAATTAATAACCCTTAGAATATGTTTTTGAATAACCAGGAGGGAATTCAAATGTGAAACATATGTTCCACCCCAACAAATAAGTTCATATTGTAATCTGGAATAAATAAGAGCATAGAATAAATTAATTAAAACTTCTGTTGGACAAACATTTCGTAAAATATAAAAGTATCGAATAGTTTTCCTAAGTTCAGATGATAAAACATCAATATGGGGTTAAAAAGACAATCTTCGGTCGCGCCAAACACCCAAATATCTAAAAGAATCAACTTGCAATCAACTTGCATTGTAAAACAGTTGGAACATTTGATACTATTGCAATCATTAGTATGATACAATAATACACTCTCTTGACAGGGTTTAATTAGATCGAAAACCAATTTATTATTTCCAAGCCAAGCGGAAAATATCTTTAAACCACAAGTCATTCTATTTTTAATATCTTCTCTATTTGCACCGCAATAAATTACAGCTAGGTCATCAGAAAAAGCTATCAGCTTACCATTCATATTACAACGTAGCAGTGAGTAAAATATCAAGAAAAGTATTGGTCCCAAAACCGATCCTTGGGGTACCCCAGACACAATGAGTTTTTCATTACTTAAAGTTTAATTTACTTTCACACATGTCTACCTGCCAGAAAGATATGACTCAAACCATTTTAACACTATTCCTCTAAAACCACATTGCCATAAAACGTCTAATAATAATTTAATATTCACCAAAGCGTTTGATGCTTTAGTTACGTCAAGAAAAAGAGCACCCGTTTCCATATTCTCATTTATACTAGTATAAATAATATTTAAAGCAGTTAACAACGCATCTTCCGTATTAAGTTTCCTTCGAAAGCCAAATTGATTGTCACTCAACACATCGTATTTTTTTTAAAAAACTTAAAATTCGAACTTTGACAATTTTTTTAAAAACCTTAGAAAATACTGATAGCATAGAAATTGGAGGTAATTATTTGGATTAGTGCGATCTCCTTTTTTAAATAATGGCACGACAACAGCTTTTTTTAAAAGCTCGGGAAAAATTCCTCCAGACATACTTCTATTAAAGAGTAAACACAAAATAGGAACAATATTAACACAAACTTTTTTCAAAAATAAACTGCTAAATCCATCAAAACCTGACGAATAGGAGGTTTTCAAACTATGAATGATTGAGAAAATTTCATCACAACTTGTTTCATACATAAACAGATTTTGATGAACAAAAGGAGTAGAATTATCAATATTATTCAAATTAAACGAGGCATCCAAATCATTAGCACCAATAGCAATACCAACAAAAAATCATTTAACGCATTTGAAATTACAGAGGAATCAGATGACATACCATCCTTAGTTATAATTTCCGAAACGTTAGAACTGCTTTTATCACGCCCCGTTAGTTTATTTATGTTTTGCCAATGCGTTTTCGCGTCATTATTCTTGTTGAACATATTTTTAAAATAATTATTTTTGGTTGACTCCAACTCAAATTTAATTTGAGGGGATAAATTTCTAATCCTCTCGATTAATTTGCAATTTAATAAGCAACTTTTATTAGTAAAAATGCAAATTTGATGAATTTAAGCCATTTTGAAGCATCCATTTTAATTTTTTTTATTAATCATATAAATTTTGAAAGATAGTACTTCTCCAATCATTTTAAAATTAATAATCTATTTTTTAAAATTGTTAGTTCTTGTTAGTAACTAGTTTCCACGTACGATGTTGAAAAATTTCGGGATTAACCCTTCATTTTGAAGGCGCCATTTTGAAATATTCTAAAACACATTGCGTCATTAAAAAGAGGACATCAATACTAAAATTTTGAGTCATCCCACGTTTTTTCAAACCTCTCCAAATTTTGGTCGCAGCGGTGGCCACTTTGACGTTTATCGCCCCATATATAAAACTTACCTTAAATTCGTTGTTTGTTGTTTCGGATGTTCAAATGTAGGCAAGTTGATTTTTGTTTCCTGTACTTCCTTAATGACTCCAATTAGTATATTTGAATCCCCAACAATTCAACAATCGTGATTATTAATTTTCGTCTAAGCCTTATTTCATGGAATTTATATAATCAATTTACTCCCTAAATTCTGATCCACAATCAGGAAAACAGAAAAAAGTCGGTGATATAACAGAACTATATAAGATTTAGTCCATTTTCCTTTTATAGATCCTTTTGCAGATAGATTCAATTGCGGATCATTATGCCAACAGGTTTCTTATTTTTATTCTTTTTTTTTTCTTTTTGCTTCACCACAATTTTAAATTGTGAGAAGTAATGCAATCTATCGTGAAAAAAAAATCTTACATACCCCAAATTTTGTTTTTTCTTGGACCATCCTCTATCTAAATAGCCAATAAAATTTTTTGGTGTACGTCTGCGTGTACGTGGGTGGGTGGGTGAGTGTGTGGGTTTGTTTGGCTGGGTGGTTGACCTTTCTGCATAGGATCTTGATGCAACTTTGGCAAATGATACAGGTTCACTTGAAAATGAAAGAATGAATGAATGAAATGAATTCATTTCTAATTTGCACAAAATGGCGGGGGGTCTCTCGAACACCTCTAAGTTTAAATCTTCAATAACTTCTAATCCCGGACTATGATCTTATTGAAACTTAGTTTGTTTGGTTTTAGTACAGTTTGCATACCAACTTCCGGTATGTCACTTCCGGTTAAAAAACTTTTTTTCAAGTTTATCCCTACTGTAGCCTACAATTACCGATCGATTTTCATGAAACGTTGATAAAAGCATTCAAGTAACATGAGAAAAATTTTATCAGCTTTCTGAGTACATTGGATAAAGGGTTTGGAGGCCCACCATACAACAGGTGGTTTTTTCCACAACGTTTTTATGTTTGTATAGAGCAGCGGTTTCCAAACTGTGGGTCGCGACCCACAGGGGGGTCGCGTAATAACCTCAAGGGGGTCGTGAAGTTTTTAATTTAATAATAATAATTTAATTTAATAATAATAATAAATAATAAACATATTTCATATTGTTACAAAAGTTGTAAACTATATCAAAAACAGTTCTTTGAATGCGAGATTATTTGGAAAGCTGTGTGAAGATATGGGAGTTGAATATACATCACTCTTGTACTAGTGTGAAATGTGCGTTGGCTATCTCGTTTAAAATTTATTCAAAGAGCGTTCGAACTTAAAGACGAAATTGCGATCTTTCTCGCTGAAAATCACAAAGATGAGGCATCTTCCTTTCGCAACGATAACTTTATTCTTAAACTTGTTTATTTAGTTGAAATTTTTAAAAAATTATGCGATTTAAATAAATCAATGCAAGGTCCACAAATGCATGCTCTGATTCAAAAAGACAAAGTCACGGCATTCATTAAAAAATTGGAGCTATGGATATCCAATTTAGAAAAGGACTTATATGACATGTTTCCAATTTTAAATGACGCCGGTACCAGAAACAATATTAAAGCAAACAAAAATCTTTTTATAGAACATTTGCAAAGTTTACTAAAACATTTTTTACATTAAATGCGCTCCTTTGGAACAAAATAGCTGCTCAAAGCAGCTTTTGAGTAGATCACGAATGGAACGCCAAAAATTTGAAAATTTTTCAAAAGAAACCACACAATTTTATTATTATCAAAATTTTTTAATTGGGGCTGATATTTAGATCTGACTGGTCCATTTTATTATTAAAAATACCAAAACAAAATTATAACTGATTTAAATAAAATCGAATAATAAACTGCTTTTCAACTACACAACTTGTTCGAGGTAGAGTAGATCAAAGCAAATTTGAGTAAGTTTGATTTTCAATGATTATTTCAACGATATTGATTTTACAAAGATATTGATTTTAGATATTGATTGAAGTATCTTTCGATACTTCATTGCAACAGGAATTTGATAGTAAAACTTTAATTCAGTTTTGGGTGGAACGAAAAAAAGATTATATTACTTTGTCGGACAGAGCTATAATAGTGCTGTTACCATTCGTAACATCATATTTATGCGAAACCAGATTTTCTGCTTTAGCAGCCATGAAATCGAAATATCGAAATCGTTTAGTAATGGAAAAAGAACTTCGCACTTATTAATTTTTGTTTAGTTTTATTCTATGAATACATTACTTTTTACAACTTGAAAATGTGCTTATATTATTTTATTCTTTTATCTAATAAGGGGGCCGCCAATTTTTCTTTTTTTCTTTTGTGGGTCGCAGTATCAGAAAGTTTGGAAACCGCTGGTTTAGAGCATAAAACATTCATTCGTGAATGAATTTTAATGACACTTTGGAAAAAGATGCAAACATGTATGGCAAGGAACTGATTAGTTTTTGATTGATAGTGAACAAAATGGTGTGGGGTCCCTGGAGCACCTGTTTTTTTGAAAGTTCTATAACATCTGTACCTGATAATTGAATTGGATGAAACTTGTTACATGAGTATTTAGTACGATTCACAATAGTTCTGCATCCCAACTTCTGATTTTTCACTTCCGGTAAAAAATTTTTTATTGTACCTTTTTAAAGTTTTTTCAGTGTCTTTGGGCACACTACAGCCTACAATAATGAAGTGATTATGATGAAACTTATGAAAAGGGTTTCAATTAGTGTGGGAAGATAATTATCATCTTTTGGGACACATTGATCAAAGTGGCGGGAGTCTACCATACAAATGCTGACTTTTCTCACTCTGTTTTTTAAGTTTGTTGGGACTGTATGCTCCCATTCATACTTCATTCATTAATCAAATTTAATGACACTTTGAAAAAAGATGGAGACTTAAGTAACAAATGTAGTAGGATTATATATATTTTTGAATTTAACGGAAAAATATTTATGATCACCTTGTCATCTGCAGCGCTGTCTATATGTTAATGAGAATGATAATTTTTTTAGTTCTCGAATTATTCGTAGAGGACGACTGAAAAAGAAAAGAAGAAATAGAAAAAACAAATGAAAAACAGAATGTAAAATATATTTGGTGATGGTGGTTTGACGAATATAAAATAAATTGTATTTTTGAAAATTTGAACTGATTGTTGTTTATTTAAAACAAGTTAAATATATTAGTGTTTTATCGACTTTATTTTATCAGGTGTGGGGTAGTTAACCTAGTAAAACTTTTAGTTTGGTGAAAAAAGAAACATTTTGTTGAACACGTGACCTTAAACGTTTGGTGATATTAAGTGAAAATAAAATCAAAATAATTAAGCGTCATCCTTACATCATCGTGATTGGAATTTGTAGTTTTTGGTGGGCTATCAGGTTATTATATCGAAGTGAAAATTTGGGTGAATTAATTTCCGAAAGGTGTGGAAAATTTAGTAATTTTGTGACTCATATAATGCCGCCTAAACGAAAAAACCAAAATTCCAATCGATCAGTTGGGGATGATCATGATGGGGAAAATAATAGTATGGAGATTGTAAAAATTAAAAGTGGATTCTCGCTAGACGAGATCTCAACAATGTTGCCAGTCTTTTCTGGAATGCCTACTGATAATACACAAACATGGTTATTACAGTTAAAAACAATTCAGGAGGAATATGAAGTGACAGAAAAGTTAATTAAGTTAGTGATGATAAAAAAATTAAGAGGGCGAGCTCTTGAATGGTTTTACTCAAAACCGGATCATATATTGATGACTGTGAATAATTTATGTGACGAGATTAGTAAAATGTTCGCAAATCGAAGCAATCGATTAGTTGCTCGAAAAGAATTTGAAAGACGAATATGGCGAAGAGATGAAGAATTTTCGACCTATTTTCATGAAAAAATTGTTTGGGCAATAGATTATTATTAGATGACGACGAGCTTCTGGAATATATTATCGACGGGCTAAACAGTCCAATTATCCAGACACAAGCGAGGATGCAGCGTTTTAAGTCTACAAATGACCTTTTCGAAGTTATGGCACAGCAGATAGAACGGTGGATGTAAAACCAAAAATGTATAGTCAGCAGGAGAGAAGATTTAATTTTAAGACCAGTAGTATAAAATTAGAGAAGTCAACGTCATAGTCACAACTGCAACAAATTCGGTCATTTCAGTAATAGTTGCGATCAACCCAGACGTCCAAAAGGATCGTGTTACAACTGTGGTGATATCAGTCATACGTCCAAACTGTGTCCAAGAAAAAGAACTTCGTCGGATCAGCCAACCAACCTGAAAGAAATCAAATTAGTACAACAGGAGAGTATTAAACCTTCCTTTCAGATCGAAATCGAATTTTTAGATATAGATAAAGTTGTTTATAATAAGTTATTAGCTTTAGTTGACTCAGGAAGTCCTGTTTCATTAATCAAAAATAGTTATGTTAAAAATTTTGTTGCATTAGATAATAATAATTGTCTATTTTCAGGCATTAATGGATTGCGACTGCAAATAGAAGGTAAATAAATATTAAACCAAAAAAAAAATACTATAAATATTAAAATTAGTGAAATTATTTTTGAACAAACATTTTTGGTTGTCCCTGACACGACGATGACACCTTGTTGCTTAGTGGGAAGAGATCTGATTTCCAGAAACGACATTAAAGTTGAGATATGTCATGGGAAATTTAAAATCTCTAAAGTAAATGAAATTGCTTGTGCAAATGATGCTTTTGATTTAGAAGAAAATAATGTTTTGGCAATTGATGTCGTAGAAACTGATGTTAAAGTCATTGACATTAACGGAAATTTAGAATTCAATCTTAGAAAAATAATTCATGATTTGTTTATTAATAAATACTTAGACGCAGAGAGATCTGATAATCCGGAAACAATTTTTGAAATGAAAACTAATTTAAGAAAAAATGAGGCTTTCGCATATAGATGTCGTAGGTTATCTCATTATGAGAAAAATGAACTGGAAAAATTAATTTCAAATTGGTTAGCGAGTAATAAAATAAGACCTAGTACGTCACCTTATTGTTCAGCAATTGTTTTAGTTAAAAAAAAATTAGGAGAACTTAGATAATGTATAGATTATAGGACATCAAATAAAATGACAATTCGAGAACATTATCTGATACCTCTAATTGAGGACCATTTAGATCTATTAGCCAATAAAAAATATTTCACATCTTTAAACCTCAAGAACGGTTTCCATCATGTAAAAATTCATGAGGATTCAATACAATATACATCTTTCATTACGCCCTTTGGGCAGTTTCAATTTTTAAATTTACCATTTGGCTTGACCAATGCGCCTTCCGTATTCCAGAGATTCGTTACTGAAGTTTTTAGGGATCTTTTAGCAACTAAAGAAGTATTGATCTACATTGACGATATTCTTATTCATACGGCGACCATTGAACGGCATTTGGAATTAATAGAAAAGGTGTTTGAGATTTTAGTTAAGAATAAATTAGAATTAAGGATTGATAAATGTCATTTTATGCAAGAAGAGATTTCATATTTAGGTTATAACGTTTCATCATTAGGTATATCGCCAGATAATAAAAATATATCCGCAGTAATAAATTTTCCCTACCCAACCAATACACGTCAAGTACACGGATTTTTGGAATTGGTGTCATACTTCAGAAAATTTATTGAATCATTTTCTGTTTTAGCTAAGCCTCTTTATGATTTATTAAAAAAGAATGCAGAGTTTAGATTTGGGGAAGTTGAAGTAAAAGTTTTTGAAGATTTAAAACAAAAGTTAGTGGAGGCACCCATTCTTTCAATTTATTCTCCCATAGATCATACCGAATTGCATTGTGATGCAAGTAAGTTAGGGTTTGGTGCCACACTGCTCCAAAGGAAAAGTGATTGTAAACTTCACCCAATATTCTTCTTTAGTAAAAGAACAACCGATGTAGAATCTAAATAACATTCGTGCGAACTAGAGACTTTACCAATTATTTATGCTCTACGTAGATTCAGAATATATTTGCATGGCATTAGCGTTGACCTTAACGTTTCAAAAGAAAGAAGTTAACCCGACGATACAACAATGACAATTGTGACAACAATTCGCAGGTGGGAAAAAATTTGTTTAGAGGAAATTAGAGATAGAGCAATACTACGGAATAAAAAGGTTCAAGATTATAATAAACTAGCAAACAATATGAGGTGCCATAAATTAGAAGATTATAATGAAGGAGACTATATTA
This sequence comes from Diogma glabrata, assembly GCA_963693315.1. Taxonomy (NCBI): domain Eukaryota; kingdom Metazoa; phylum Arthropoda; class Insecta; order Diptera; family Cylindrotomidae; genus Diogma; species Diogma glabrata. The sequence continues at coordinate 111,802,616 of OY856188.1, forward strand.
TGATACGTAATATTGTGAACAGTGGATCCAAGAAATTAGCTCCCAAAATGAAAGGACCTTATATTATAAAAAAAAGTTTTACCAAATAATAGATAGAATTACGATATAGAAGGGTTTCAAGTCACTAATACCCCGTTTGAAGGTACTTTTGATCGTACAAACATGAGAAAATGGTGTAGAGACCATAATTGTATTTCGGCCGGAGATCTTAGTAGTGATGAATTTTAAGGCGAAGAAGAATAATTAAAATATTTAGTATTTATTAATTATGGAAACATGAATTTATTTGATTTTTGTCATGATATTGTTTATTTGAGTTTGCAATTAATTTATTTGAACATGAATTTGTTTGATTTTGTTGATTATTTTGTTGAAAAAAAAATATAATAATAAATAATTCCGTTTGATATTTAAACTTTAGTGTAAGACATGCAATATAGGCGAGGACGTCTAAATGTCAGGATGGACGAGCTGTAGTAGGATTATATATATTTTGAATTTAACGGAAAAATATTTATGATCACCTTGTCATCTGCAGTGCTGTCTATATGTTAATGAGAATGATAATTTTATTAGTTCTCGAATTATTCGTAGAGGACGACTGAAAATATAAAAAACAAATGAAAAACAGAATGTCTAAAATATATTTGGTGATGGTGGTTTGACGAATATAAAATAAATTGTATTTTTGAAAATTTGAGCTGATTGTTGTTTATTTAAAACAAGTTAAATATATTAGTGTTTTATCGACTTTACAAAGAATTGATTAGTTTTGGGACAATAGTGGAATAAGTGGTGGGTGGGGGTCTTCCCGAACACCTGTTTAATGTGCTATACTTTTTTCAATTTTTGTTGGGAGCACACAGCATTCGTTCGTGAACGAATTTTGATGATACTTTGGAAAAAGATGCAAACATGTATGGCAAGAAACTGATTAGTTTTTGAGCGATAGTGAACAAGGTGGTGGGTGGGGTCCCATACACTTGTTTTTTTGAAAGCTCAATAACATCTGTACCTGATAATCGAATTGGACGAATCTTGGTACATGAGCATCTAGTACGGTTCACAACAGTTCTGCATACCAACTTCCGGTTTTTCACTTCCGGTAAAAAAATGTTTTTTTCTAAATTTTCATTTTTTTCAGTGTGTTTATGCACACTACAGCATATAATAATGAAGTTATTATGATGAAACTTATGGAAAAGGGTCCAATAAGTGTGAGAAGATAATTATCATCTTTTGGGACACACATTGATCAAAGTGGCGGGGGTCTACCATACAACTGCTGACTTTTCACACTTTGTTTTTAAAGTTTGTTGGGGCATACAGACTTCATTCATTAATCAATTTTAATGGCACTTTGAAAAAACATGAAGACTTAAATGTAAATGACAAAGAATTGATTAGTTTTTGGACTATATTGGGATAAGTGGTGGGGGTCCTCCCGAACACCTGTTTATTGTTTCTATGTTTGTTGGAAGCATACAACATTCGTTCGGTAAGCAATTTTGATGACACTTCGCAAAAAGATGCAAATATGTATGGCAAGGAACTGATTAGTTTTTTTAGCGATTGTGAACAAAGTGGTAGGGGGTCCTCCGAGCACCTGTTATTTTGGAACCTCAATAACTTCTGTACCTGATAATCGAATTGAATGAATCTTGGTACATAACGTTAGGAAATGAAAATCCCATTTAACCCTAATACGTATTACCCTATGGTAACAACCTTTCTCACACCATTACCACTTGCATTTTCTACATCCTGTCCAAAACCTTCGTGTTCTTATTTCTTTTGTTCTTTAAAAAATTTTCTCATGATATATGAAGTTTTCATGGACAATTACCTCAACGGTGATATTTGAATAAAATAACCTTCGTTGTTCCTATTCAATTAGTCAGATGCAAGTGACGGAAATGGTTTTCTATTTCTTTAAAAAAATTGGAAATTTGTATATTCTATAAAAAAAATTTTCTCATCAAAAATTGCAATACTTGCCGTTTTTTTCGTTTTTTCCTCAAAATCATAAAACTTAGAAAAATAAAAAAATTCAGTTGGTAGTGAACGAGACTGATGGTCAGAAAGTCTTATCTGATTGTTAATTAAAATAATGAGTTGTGTACTCTTAAATTAATTTTGTGTTTGAGAAGTTAAATTCTGTTAAGAATAGTTAAGTTAGTTGTAAAGAATTATTAAAAAAAAAAGGTTCTAAGTTTGAATGAGTCTTAATTAGGAAACTTAAAGTGGATAATTTTTGAAATAATAAAACTATTTTAATTTTGTAATGAAAACTATCAATTCTGATAATAAGAATGTTTAAAATTTAAATTGTATGTAAAAATTTATTATTGAGAAGAAAAAAAATAGTATATTCTTTAACGATGCCGAAAACAACATATTTTAAAACGAGAGGACAGTTTACCAGCCGAGGCGATAGCCTTGGTTTGTAATGGTCGCGAGATTCAAAATATGATTTTCGGCGAGTAGAATACTACTTTTTCTACTACTTTTTTAAAAATTATTATTAATTATTAAACATTTTCATGTAAAATTACATACAATTCACATTTTAAAACATACACTGTTACAAATTAAAATTGTATATGTGTATTTATATTTCTGCTATTAAAAAATAGATGACTCAATATGGATAAATTATCCAATTTTTATGTTATAAACATAACTGTCTTTAATTACAAGCCTTATTGTTTTTTTCGTGAATTTTTTGCATATCCATACATATAGTTATTCATGATGTTATATTTTTATTCTATTTACGCTACAAAATCCTATATTATTATTCTATTTACTCTATAAAGTTCTCAAAATCATTAAATAACACATCTTTGTAGGTTTATTGTTTTTTTAATTTCGCGTCTAGTAGACTTATAACTAAAGACGGTTTGTACTTTGTCATAAACAAAATCAAATTCCGATTTCAGATTTCTAAAATAAAAATATCAGTTTTGATTTAGGTTTTGAATGGGAATGACGTTACGTAAATTCTTGATATATTTTAACAGAACCTAAATTATTCTACGTAAAATAAATATTTTATTTTCATTTTTGTTAAATAAATAGGTGAAATAATATTTTTTAAAAATATCTTAACACCAACTGTTTTTTATCATACTATTTAAAAAGAATATATGAATATTATATATTTAATTATTATTATTTTTACAATTTTAATGTAAATAATCCGTAAATAATTCAAAAATAAATTAACGTCTTCCTCCAAACAGAGACAAATTAACACTAACAAAATTATTTCGTTCAATTCAATCAATCAATTGATTGTCTTAACGGCTATTCTGGGATGGTTTATTCTAGTTTAGAAATTAGAAAATAAATGGCTTTTAAAAAATTACTTTCGTCACTAGGTACGAAAGTAATTCGTATAGGTTTTTTTATCACCGGTGACGAAAAAGAAGTTTTCGATGCAATGAACAAACATCGAAAGTAGATTTTTTATGTTGGGTAGTAGAAAATAGTAGATTCTTGTATGAGTGTGGAATGAAGGCAATTCTTCACGAGGATGAAGTTTCCCGGAAGGAGCGTAGCGAGTGGAGGGAATCATCCGAGTGAAGAATTGCCTTCATCCTAAGCGAATACAAGATGCTATTTTATCCACGACTTTAAAATATTTCAATTAATTTCCATTTTTCCTGCAAAAGTTTGTATCGCCATATTGAAATACATTAATCAAAGATAGCATCGAAAAAAAACATTTTTGTTTATTTTATATTTTTATATGTATTTGTATTTCTATAGAACTGTTAAAGAATCTAATCAAATTCACTAGTTGTGGAATGACTACAATTACAATGAAAGATATACGCAGGGAATGCATATATTCTTTAGTAGGCTGGATAAATTATTTTCCGTTATCTTAAATGGACTAGAATTAATTGTTCAGAGGATAAGCCTATAAAAATAAAGAACTAAACTAAAATTGATACATATAAATGGCACCACTTAAATTATTATCATAATTTTTTTTAAATATAAAGCCAATAAAATGTGAAAAAGAAAAATTTTGGTGTGAAGTATTTTATTTCTACGAGAATTAAATAAAATATTGAGACAAAATTAGTACGAATGATATAAAGGCTATACGAACCAATTGCTAACCAGCTCGGAGCCAACCGACTGAGTAACCTCTTCATTACTAAGTGTAAGTAAAAAAAAAGTGGTTCACCACAAAACCACTTTGAAAAAAGTGGTTTTGTGGTGAACATCATAACTCGTTACCGGATCATCTGAATCAACAAAATTGATATGCATTTTAAAGATGATGTATTTCTCGAGGTAATCAGTAAGAGTTTTTTTTCTACTTTTTGCAGCACTTGGAAGTGAAAAACGCGGTTTTAGCTCAAAAAATCTCGGTTAATTTGTTATTAAAAAAAATAAAAAATAAAAAAAAAAACTCTTCCTGATTACCTGTTGATTTATGTGAAGAAGTAATGTTCAAATTTTCAAAATTATCGGTTCAGTAGATTTTGAGTTCTAATGTTCACGAACTTCAAAAATGACGTTTTCGGGAAAATCAGGTATCACGGCCGGTCGTTTGAGGCACTGTAACTCTGTTAGTTTTACTCGAATTGACTTAAAATTTGTACACAATATTCTCGACATATTGTTCATTCAGAAAAAAAAAATAAAAAAAAATGCAAAAAAATTATTTTAACAAGATGATAGATGATAGATGCGTTACCACAAGATGATTTTAAAATCTCCATTATTTATTTATTTATTTATTTCATCAGCAATACATTGTATCATAGATTACATATTTTGAACTTTGACTTAAAACACTAAAAAGTAAAAATAGTAAATTTTGAGCTAGTACAAACAAATAAGAGATCAAAACATTAAAATGAAAATGCAAACAAAAAAAAACAAGAATTGCTAGAGTAAAATTATTAACTATTATTCAAAAACGTGACGACAACAAAATAAAATTAAAAAAAAAAAAAAAAAAAAATTAAACCTAAACAGAAACAAAACGAGGCAAAGTTAACCTAGAAATACAATTGATATTACATTTAGAACAGTTTAATACAAATTCAAGACAGATATATATATATATATATATATATATATATATATATATATATATATATATATATATATATATATATATATATATATATATATATATATATATATATATATATATATATATATATATATATATATATATATATATAATTAAGAGTTAAAAAAGAAAAAAAAATTAGTTTAAATTGAATGTTCATAACTTTAGTCTGATTCTGTTCTTAAGCATCTTTCTGGATATGTTAAAGTCGAAGACATCCGAAAAATAGTTGAAATGCCTTGAAGCGGTGAGCAATGGATCACTTGTTCCGTAGTTTGTTCTGCGGTAAGGTAGCTTTAAAAAGCTTGATATTGTTCGAAGCTGTCGTATGGGAGCATATATATTTATTTTCTGTAATAATAACGGGCAGTCAATTTTATTAATCAGAATGTCATAGACAAAGATTGCGGAAGAGATTTGTCGTCTGTTCTCGAGCGTTTCCAGATTTAAAAGTTGGCACCGCCCTTTATATTGTGGTAGTACATACGCGGGCAAGTTAGTATCCCTAGGAAGACGACGAAGCGCGTAACGAATAAACTTTTTTTGAACGCTTTCTAATCTATTTGAATGAATGTTATAAAAAGGAGACCATATTATTGATGCATATTCTAATATGGATCTAACAAAACAGCAGTATAAATTGCGAACAGTGTAAGGGTCTTGAAAATCGGATGAATTTCTAATTATAAAACCTAACATACTATTTGCCCTGAGAATAGTTTTATTTATGTGATCATCAAAAGTTAGATTAAATTTGAAGTAGACATCGAGGTCTTGGACAGAAAATACGCGCTGTATTAAAATATTATTTAAGCAGTAATTGTTATAGGTAACTGATCTAGTTCGGTGAAAGGTTATGGTTTTACATTTAGACACGTTTAAAAGCAGTTGATTATCGTTACACCAGGAACAAAATCGATTTAATTCCTCTTGCATTATTTTTGCGTCTGTTACGTTGCGTATCACTTTGAAGATTTCAATATCGTCAGCATAAATAAGAACTTTGCATTGAGTAAAGGAAGATATAACATCATTTATGAATAAAATAAACAATAACGAACCCAAATGGCTGCCTTGAGGTACGCCAGAGGTAACCAGAAATTCGAAAGACTTTGTGGCGCCTATTTTTACAAACTGTTTTCGTTGGCTAAGATATGACGCTATCCAACGGCTTGGTATTTCAGCACATTCAAAGTTATTTAGTTTGTTAAACAAAATTAAGTGAATTATTTTGTCGAAAGCTTTCCTGAAATCCGTATAAATTACGTCAATATGTAATCCACGTTCTAAAGCTTGAGATACTTCTGTAGTCAAAATACTTAAGTTACTTGTTGTCGACCTACCCGGATACAACCCATGTTGGGAAGGGGTGATGAGTTTCTTTGTATGAAAAAATATATAATTATTTACGATGCTTTCAAATAGCTTAGGAATAGTTGACAATTTAGCAATACCACGATAGTTCACGACGTTATTTTTGCATCCAGATTTTTTGAAAATTGGAGTAATATAGGATTGCTTCCAGGACGATGGAAAAATTTCAGAATACAGGCTCCTACTAAATATTTTTAACAAGAGACCTATCAGAGAGGTGGAGCACTGTTTTAAAAATATTGGTGGAATATTGTCTGGTCCGGCACTCTTACTTATATCCAGTCCATTTATCGCCGATTGAATGTCTAATTCCGTTATTTGAAAGCCCTTAAAGTGAGGGTTTATGACTATAGATGCTGATGGTTGATAAGGATCTAACATGGATGGTGTTGAGTTGTAAACGCTTTTGAAAAAGTTTGCAAAAAAGTTACATATTGTTTTTGAGTCACTAGATTCATCATTGTAATACATTGTTGATGGGTAATCATAAAATTTTCTCTTTATGTCAATAAAATGCCAGAAGATTTTAGGATCAGAATGAAGAATGAAGACTCAATATCCAGAACATAATTATTATACAAAAACTTATTTAGTATTTTGAATTCAGTACCAAGACAGTTGTATTTCTGATAGTCCAACTCTAATTGCGTAGATTTGTAAATTTTGTGAGCCTTATGCATTCGATTTTTTAAATTAATCAAATGTTTATTAAACCACGGCTGCCGAAAACATGGTACGTTTGATCGTTATTGTGGAATGAAATTATTAATACCGTTATACAAGATATCATGAAAACGGGACACAACTGCATTCAGATCTTCATCCCGATCAATAAAGGTCCAGTCTACCGAGTCCCGAAAAGTGTTTAAAGAATTGTAATCTCTTTTTTTAAAATTACGAGAAATGTTATTGGTGTAGGGCGAGTTATTAAAAGTTTCTACATCATAAAAATTTATTTTAATATGTAATGGTGTATGAAAAACACTAGTAGATCCCGCTAAGTCATCGCATGCGCCAATATTACTATCCAGATCCAAGGAAGTAAATACAAGGTCCAGCAAGTTGCCGTAATTGTTGTTAAGATTATTGATTTGTTTGGTACCAAAGCCAAATATTTTATCCAGGACTGAGTTCTGAGCTTCATTCCCATTTGTTAGAGTAATTGCATCATCCAAAAAAGTCCACTTCAGAGCAGAGAAGTTAAAATCACCTACAAACACTAATTCATCTTTATCATGAATCAAAGGACCGATATCTTTGTCCAAAATCAAATCCAAGGCAGCATATGAAATTGAAGATGCATCGAAAGGTAAATAAAGTACCATTACTAGAATTGATTTATTGCCGAATTTCAATCGCACCGCCATCAGTTCAATCTCTCCGTTGCTTGAGTACACTATTTCAGATTTAAATTTGTTTAACACAGCCATTATTAAACCAACACCTCGAAGCGATGAGCTTTCTTCCGAATGGCGGTCTCTGCGATGTATCGTGTATGATGATGGAAAAAATTCTTCCAAGTTAATGGAGTCGACAAGCCATGTTTCCACAATGATAATAATATCGTATTGCTCTTCGAGTGCAGATAAGAAAATGTTTTTAGATTTTGTCCGAATACCACTTGAATTGTGATAATACATTGACAGCAAATTTGGGGAACAAAGTGTGTTCCTTGCTGTGCTCAATCGGGCTGGTGTTGAGTGGGTTGTTGAAATAAAGTTCAAGTCCATAGCTGTTAACTTGTATTGATTTGAGGCGTGGCAGGTAATAAAAAAGGTTTCTCTTTGGCTTCGAATTCTTTAACTAAAATTTCTGATGGCCAAGCAGATGATTCAATTACGGAAGTTAAGTTTGATGTTGGTACTTTGAATTTAAATGACGAATATCCCAGACCCAATTGTTTATTTTTTGCACCTATTACTTTGAAACACTCAGTAGTTGTTACGTGAAGATGTTCAATTAGAAACGATATGACCTCTTCAACTGTTACATCTGGATTTAACCTGGAAATAAATACCCATTTAGTTGGCGATAAATTAGAAGTGACAGATTTTTTTGCTGCTTCAATATGTGTTCCAGGCTCCCGATTATCGATATGCATTTCTTGTATAGTTGTATGGCCACTGCAGCTATCGGTTGAAAAAACTTCATCATCAGAAACCACAGTTGCCAACTGGGATCTAGTAAAACGTCGTGCGGCAGGAATTTTCGAATTTTCTATTAATGATGATGACTGATGGTTAATGTTTAGGTTTTCTACTTGGTTATTACTATTTAGTTCATGTGATTGGGTTGAAGGTAGCGAGTTCTCTGTTTTGTTATTTATTTTATTTATCTTTCGTAGTTGATTCAATATAAAAATTGAATATAAAATTGATTGAATATAAAAAGAACTTCATTATTTTTAAACAAAGTATAATATTAAATATCCAATTTTTCTTTTTTTTGTTATTTTAAACATCCGAAATTATTTTTGACAAGAAATCAAAAAATTGACTGCCCAAATTATATAAAAAAACAATGCTTATATTAAGAGCTCAATTATTGTCTCTTCTTTATATTATATTCGTTCCCTTTCGGGGAAAGGGGAATATAGCGTCACCGCAGGGCATTTGCAAATACAACATGCATCATTATATTTACATTGAAAAACATTCCGCGCTAAAAAAAAACTAAGTGTCAGTCTGTCATGACCTCATACACAACAAATTAACGAACCAACAATAACTTTATTGATTATTGTAAACAAACTAGCCAGCTTGTTCACCAAAATAAATGTAATAAAAACCAAATGTATTGTAATAAACACAAAACAATCGATGCCTTCTTTTTCCCGATTTGATTTTGTTTGTTTATAAAAGAAATTATTGATGTAATTGTATGGATTTTGATTGTTGGAATACAGAGAACAAATGAATTAGTGCATTTATTGCGCTAAATGTTTTGTTTGAATATATAATTTTTATACCATATCAGATGTTAGTTTTAAATGCAAAATGTTACAGCATAACATCTTGTTTCAGATTATCTTTCAATACATTATATTGTGAATTTGGATTCTGACAGAAAGCGTTTTGTGTTAAATAACACAACGGATAACAAACTTTTGAATTTGTGTCTTTGATGTTTTGCCGCGTGAGAAAATATGTCAATTTTTTTATTTGTTTTTGTACGTTGTGTTTGTGTATTAAATATTTCTAAAAAACTGCAGAATCTACATTTTTGATGTTTTTTCCGCTGATAGAAGTAACTCGGTCAAAAACATTACAGAATTACATTTAATTTCGTAATTTTTCTTTTTATTTCTTTGCAGCCTATTTATTTCCAGAGAACTTCTTGTGAAATTTGCCATAAAAGTTTTAAAAACAAAGGCATATTTAAACAACATATGAATAAACATACACGTAAAAATGTTTTTAAATGTTCCAGATGTGATAGAGAATTTTTACAGAAGAATAGTCTTAAAATACATTTGCAAACTCATAACAAAGAAAAGTTAAAGGTAAGAGTTTATAAAATTTCATAATTTAATTAATTTTATGAAAACATTTTTCAGTATTGAAAATATATATCAGTTAATGATAATCGTAAAATTAAATTTGTTTTAAAAATATTTAAAATAGACTAAATTTTGACTATCATTCTTTCGTCTCATTAATTAAAAAATAATGCATTAACAGATAATAAGATTTTAAATTGATTATGAACAAATTTCGGTTATTTACTAATAAGATACTTTTATAAAAAAATTTCGCACATATTTGGAATATTTGCAATTAAATGTCAAACTTAATCATGTTAATAATAATGTGAACAGTTTTTTGAAATCTCCAATTTAGGTGATTTCGAGCTTGAATTCATCGTAATATGAACATATAGTATAACTAAGCAAATTAGAAAGAATAGATTTCACACATATGTTTGAATATTTAATGTTTTTGGTTAGTTTGTGTTCTAGAATTTTGTAGAGATATTGCAATTGTTTTGTCTAGTATACAAAAAAGGTTGCGTCCCCCTAAACTCCCTAGTTTTAAATCCTAGATGTTATTTGAATGTATATTTACTTTATACGAAAGACTATGTTACTGTACATTACAATAGTTAATAATTTTAAATTCACTAGATTTGAATATTGAAAATTTTGAATTATATATAAGAGATTTTTTGGAGCACTTAAACTCAAGTAATTAAGTATTTTGAATTTTTCAATTCGAAAGTATATCTTTGGATTTTGCTTAGAGAAAAATTCCATTTTTCTCTTATACGTGTTTCGGATTGAGATTCGAACTATCCTTATCAGTGCCATGGTTCGAATCCGTTTTGGCAGACATGCTATCCAACTAACCTACCGAGGCGATGGTATTTCAAAGTTAAAATTTCACCATTATTTTTAACTACATTAAGTTGAATTTTTTCTCATTAGGTATTTCTGTGTTTTGTTCTAAGAAAAATCCAAAAATATACTTTCGAATTGAAAAATTCAAAATACCTAATTATTTGAGTTTAAGTACTCAAAAAATCTTTAATATATAATTCAAAATTTTGAGTTTTAAATTGACAAGTGAGCTCTAAATTAGCGGTGACACAAGTTAGTCATAATGTAAAGTGAATAAAATAAAAGTAAGAGATTATTATAAGTAAAGAATTATTGTGAATTCAGGCACAGTTGAAAGAAATAAGAAAAAGAGAAATATTTTATTCTTTGACTTGGTCGACTTACTTTTCCCATGAAATTTGTGGGAACAAAAATGTGTAATAAAATCAATACTTATACAATTAGTTATTAAGTTTGTTTTAAAAAATTTGTTTTCGTTTAAAATTTTGTTTTCAGCAGCTTCTGGGTTCATTTCTTACATCCTATCATCAATTCATCACTATATCATGATGTAAGAAATGAACACAGAAACTGGTGAAAACAAAATTTTAAAAGAAAACAAATTTATATTGCATATTTTGTATGTGATAGGCTTTATTGTTTAGCTTCTCTTATGGAGCTAAAACATTAAAGCCTATCAGCGTATTTGGACAGCAAGTGACACTAAGATCTCGTTGTCCTCTAGTTCTACGTCTTTTATTTTGTCAATAACTTCTAGTGAGTTCGTAACTGCTAGGGATGAAAAAGCTGGTATCATTTTGAACTCCTCAACTAACCATTTTGAAATTTTTGAAATTCTTAGTGTCACTTGATGTCAGTACACTATTTCCTAGCGTACCGGTCAACATAGCTATTAATATAATTGAAAAGTGGCTGATAAGGAACAAAATACCAAAGAATACAACAGAAGTATATATTGAAACGTTAAAGGAGTGTATGAACAACAGTTACTTCCAATTTAATGAAAATATATATAAACAAACATCTGGTACTTCTATGGGTAACTCACTATCACCTTTTGTAGCTGAACGGTTTATGTCAGAACTAGAACTATCAGTAAATAGAGAATTCTACTTCAAGTTTTGGGAAAGATATGTAGACGATGTATTAGTGATTATGAAAAAAACAACAATTAAGGAAAGTCTTAAAAGACATCAATAGCAAACATGAATTAATTAAATTTATCTATGAGTAGGAACAACAGGAATAACTTCCCTCTTTAGATCTTCTACTCATCCGACATAATGGAAGAGTAGAGTTTGACATCTACAGGAAACCCACTACCATAGATCGGTTCATAACAATAGATTCAAATCACCCATGGCAACACAAAATGGCAGCATTCAGAAGCCTGATATATCGTCTTATATACATTCCACTCAGCACAATAAATTATTGAAAAGAGGAAGAAAACATCAAACGAATTGCCAAAATTAATGGATTTAATAGTCTCCAAATAAACACCCTTATAAGTATAGCCAAAAAAAAAAGGCATTACGAGACGCCACAGTTTTGACATCAACCACAGATAGGAAAAAGAGAGAAAAGGTTAGTTTTGATTCGCGAGTCTCTACTAAGCTTCAAAATATATTCAAACGCCACAAAGTAGAGTTAATACCAACAACTGATCAAAAATTATCTTCTATACTTACCAGGAATAAAGATGAAATTCCACTACATTGCCAAAATGGAGCATATGAGATTAGTTGTTCAGGTTGTAGGAAGAAATATATTAAATCTTCTAAAAGACAAATCATCACAAGGTTTAAGGAGCATACAAACGTGAAAATGAAATATGATAAATCAGCAGTAGACAAACACATCGGAGACAACGACCCCAAAATCAACAATAGCAATTTAAAACTTATAAACCCAGTCCGCGACAACAGGAAGCTAGAGATAATAGAATCTTACTACATCCAACAAGAAAACGAAGAAGATTTAATCAATTACGACAAAGCTCAGTCCCATTTTTAAAATTAAAAACCGTCATAAAACGTTTCATTCATAAAATCACTAATAATTAAATTAAAAATTTTTTTACTCTCCGTTACGCCTTCATTTGTCCTGTTTATAATATACAGGCTGATTCTGACATACCCTCACAGATGTAAAAATAGTCATAGCAAAGACTTTTCTCTTAGCTAAGATTAAAACCTCTTAAATACGATTCTGTGTGTAGTCACAACTGTGAGATGTCAAAAAAAACCTCTTAACGTAAGACCATCAAACATGGTCATCTTAAGCATCATAACTTATAGTTTCATATTTTTTATTTGAATTCTTGTATGAAAAATTATATTAATAAAGGATAAAATATTAATTATGAATTATTTATGTAATTATTATAAAATTTATAATAATTATCTATATTTTATTTTAGTTTGAATCAAAAATATAAAACAAAATATATGTTGATATATATTGATTTTAAATAAAATGGCGATTGAAAATTTCATATTTGCAATACATATGAAACTTTTACATCTCATGTTGTTTTATGAAAATTTTGCAAATTTTATATAAACTTTAAGGAAAAACAATAATTCTTTTCTCACAAATTTATTGCAAAATAATTAATATATGGTATAATTTTATATTAATTGTATATAAATTATTATAAAATAAAATACATTTTTGATTATTGAAAATGGCGTTTGGTATTTTCACAAGCAAAAATTATTGATACCTTAAAAAATTTTATAAAACATAAACTTGTTTTTTATAAAAAATTATTATATAATATACCATAATTCTTAATAATAATTTATATGGTATTTTAATTTGTATTTAAATTATTTAAAAAGAAAATATGACATTTTATAATACTTTTGTTTATAAAAATAGCCGTTTGAAAGATCTCCAAAATTTATTTGTAGAGTTATTATGAGGTTTTTTATGACAACGTTCACAGAATCGCAATTAAGATATTCCTCTTAAAAAAATTGTCATAACAAAAATAATCATAGCTAAGACCTCGTAACTCAGAATCAGCCTGATAGTTGTTAAGTTTCATATCCACAATCCTTGTCAATGGGAAAAACCCACTAACTTTAATTACTTTATAATTACTTTAAGGGTATGCAGGAGGGATCGATTTTGATCGATTATGATCAATGTTGATCTACGGGTCTGACTACCCTGCGTACTCCAGTCCCTGCCATTGACATATGAGTTAGCGTGAGATATCACATACCACTGGCAATGGCAGGAGATGTCATTAGCCAAGATGATATCTTAGGGTGCTGGCGGACGAACTTTAATTAGTCAACGGCAGCACTTCCAGTCTTAGCTGGGCAGCGTTCCGTAGCGGTACCGCTCATTAGCTCTTCCGAGGAATCGAACCAACACGTAGTTATGTGTGGGCTTTGTGCCTCGATTGAGGTGGTGGGCGGTGCGTCTGGGGTGCGCTGCATCAGCTGGATTATTGGCATTTAGTTTTGTTTTGTTTTCTGCAAATTTCTCACAATTTGTTTTTCACTTATTATTTTTTTATTATTTCTTCATCTTATCATGAAATATTGGCATATGTCATATTTTGTAGTATGATAGGATTTTTTACTTAGTTATGCATTTTAAAATAAAACACAAAAAAATAAAATAAACATTTTGATATATATATGGCAGTACAACCGAAAAAAAATAAGTCTGCAAGTGGTAAAGCAAATTTGCGCAATCCACCCGCCCATAAAGCGGCATGTCCACGGAATTTGCAGGGACAAAACATATATGAATCAATAAAAAATTTTAAAATACATGTTCAAAACATCTGCGGATTGAACGCTAACCATGACCACGTGCAACATCATCTTGAGCACGACAAACCGAACATTCTATTCCTTACAGAAACACAAGTTTCTGAAAATTTTCTCTTTATAGAATCGCTTAATTCCAAATATAGGCTCGAATCAGCTTTCAAACTCCATCAGGGCGTATGCGCATTCATTCATGAGAGTGTTGCGTACACGCGCTTTCCAAATTTTGAACTACACGGTGACGGCTTCAATACAATGGTTTTAAAGATTTGTCTTCCAGAAATGACTTTTTTTACAATAGCTTTATACCGGTCCCCCAACAAACGTAACCCAAACTTTTTTAATATACTGACAAAAATTATGGACGAGATTAGAGCAAAGTCCCCTAATTGTGAAGTTATCGTTACCGGTGACTTCAACGTCCACAACAAATCATGGTTGGAATTCTCCAAATCGACCGACGATGTTGACAATAGTGGAAAACTGGCAGAAATTTTTGCCGCGTCTCAGGGCCTATTCCAAATTGTAAAAAGCCCGACTTTCACTCCCCGTAATGGCGGTGAAAATAGTTTTCTACTAGATCTCTATCTTACCACAATGCCAGATATTACGAGTGTCGATGTTGCGAAAGGTAGTATTGGAAATTCTGATCATTATTTAATCTCATCAGTTATCAAAACTGATTTACTTAAAACTACAGCTCCCAAACCCCGTAAAATATTTCACTACTCAAAAATGGATAAGAGTGGTCTTCAAAATTTTTTCCATGGTTTCCCTTTCGACCGTCATTGTTTTTATACTGACAATGTAAATGTTTCTGCTCAAAACTTTACAGAAACCATCCAATTTGCTATAAATAAATTTGTCCCTTTCTCCATAGTAAAACCCAAACAAAAATACTTGTATTCGAAAGCTGCCAAAACGGCACTTAGAAACAAACGTAGATCATTTAATATTTGGATTCATAACAAAACTCCCACTAATCGATCCCAATATCTAAAGGCCAACAAAATATCTAATCAGATTATCTCAAACGAAAAGTCCGAAATTGACAGAGCGAAAGCCTCAAAACTTACGTCTATGTCTGTTTCTGACAAGAGTTTCTACAGTGCCATTAATTCTTTAAATTCTGGTACAAAATTTTCTATTCCCCCTATTATTGATGGTGATTTAATCGTCAATGATCCCGCAAGAAAAGCTAACTTGTTCGCTGAACGCTTTGCTCTGAACTCCACTGTTTTGGAAACTCCTAAAGAAATACCCCAAATCCAGTCTTCAGGAGTTAATATGAATGAACTTCACTTCAAACCCAAAATAGTCGCTAAACTTTTAAAGGGGTTAAACATCAACAAAGCATCAGGAATGGACAATATTCCACCCATTATTTTAAAAACCTTTTCCAAAGAACTTGCACCAACTTTAACTAAAATATTCTACCAATCCTACAAATCTGGTATATTTCCCTCGTGCTGGAAGTTGGCAAATGTCCAGCCCGTCCCCAAAAAGGGACCAAAATCCGATATCTCAAATTATAGGCCAATAGCTTTACTATCGGTCCTATCCAAAGTCTATGAGCATTATATTAATACACATATTTCAAAATTTCTGGAAGAAAATCATTTAATATCCGACAGCCAATACGGTTTTCGAAACAAAAGATCAACTACCGATCTATTAAACTATGTAGCGCATTGTTGGAACAGCATACTTGATAAAGGTGGTGAAACATACGTTATCGCTTTAGACATCTCCAAGGCATTCGATCGAGTCTGGCATGCCAACTTAATCAACAAGCTCGTTGCGTACGGTTTTCATCCCTTTTATGTTTAATATTTAGTCAAATATTATTATCAAAAATATCACTGATTATCATAATTACAATTACAAGACACATAGAATAAAACAGTGAATTACGACTAATCGACAGTATATTTATTTATTGACTGACTAATAAATTGATTTTATATAAATCGATAGACTTAATATAACTGTGTTACTTTAATAAAATTGGAGAGTACGAACAATGATTCAAACCATATATTAGCAACAATTAGTACATATATAATAACTTTCCTCTTTTTTAAAACATTGTTCGGTATCCTTAAGAAAAACACTTAATTAATAAATTATTAAATTAACAACATCCAATACAATAGTTACTTGACTTTACATATTTAAAAAGACTATACTCAATTAAAAATTTGACTAATCGTTTTCATACTTCAACCGTACAGGTGATCGACGAATTCTTTTTGATCTTCTCAGTTCAACAGCTTCACTACTTTTCCTTTTATTTATATTTTCGCGAGACATCTCAGACTTTGGAACTATGTGAAGTGGTGGATGAAAATGATCAGCTAGATTTGACAATCTTAAATGATTTTCATGAACAACACGAACGTGATTATTGACATTAATTAAATACATATAATTTGATAATTGTTTTAGAATTCTTGCAGGTAACCATTTAACATAATTTTTAAAATGATTCCTATATAAGACTTTTTCCTCTTTTTTAAATTTTTGACTTCTTACATGATCTGCATTTTGCTTTACCTCATTATTATAAACGTTAACAGTGTTTTCATGAATTACAATATTTTGATCTAAATTGAATGTTACTTGTTTTTTTGGATTTATAAGATCGAGCAACGATTTGGTTTTGAAAGAAAAAATAAGATCATTTGGAGAACTTCCTGTTACAGTATTAGGTGTATTTCTTTGTGTTATCAGGAATTTATGTATTTTTTCCTGAATATCTCCAACTGGGTTTTCAAGAAGAAATTTTTTAAAAACATTTTTGACTGTCTGAACATTACGTTCAGCTAACCCATTTGATTGTGGGTGATATGGTGGTGTATGTACCAACTCAATTTTATGCCTTTTACAAAAATCATCAAACGCATGTGAACAAAACGGTGGGCCGTTATCTGTGACAATTTTGGATGGTAACCCAAAAATAATAAAAACTTCGGTTAATTTTTTAATTAAATTATTAGCAGTTGTGTTATTCATAAGCATGACGTCACAAAATTTAGAATAAGCATCGACTAAAATCAAAAATTCAAATTTCGAAAAATAGAAAAAATCTAAATGTATTCGCTGAAATGGAAATTCACTCTTCGGCCATGACGAAGTTAGATGTTCTTTCGGTACATTTGTTGTTACTTGACAAATTTCACACGATTTAACATTCTTTTCAATATCTAGATCAATTCTGTTCCACCAAACATATGATCGAGCTAACAATTTCATTTTGACAATACCACTATGATTCTGATGTAACAATTTTAAAATATTTGGTTTAAGACTTTCTGGAATTACAATTCGGTTCGCATAAAATAAACAACCGTTTTCCGAACTCAAGCTATATCGAAGACGATAGTACGGTTTTAGATTTTGTGGTATTTGTTGTGGCCAGTTAGTCATGGTATATTTTAAAACTTCGCTAAGAACTTCATCATTTGATGTTTTAAAAGAAATTTCAACAACGTCCAATGGCAGATCTGGTGAGAAATTAAAAAAATTTATGCAACTATTTTCATCGACTTCAGTGCTTCCTGACACAGGTAATCTAGACAGAGCATCGGCATTCCCCATCTTTGCTCCTTTCCTATACTCCAACTCATACTCATACGCTGATAAAATTACTGCCCACCTTTGAAGACGAGCAGCTGCTACAGCTGGAGTGTTTTTCCTAGGGTGAAAAATTTCTCTTAAGGCCTGATGATCTGTATAGATTTTGAAACTGTGTCCATAAATATATTTATGGAAACGTTTCAAAGCAAAAATAATAGCTAACGCCTCTCGGTGTAATTGTGAGTAGTTTTTTTCAGCATTTGAAAGGGTGCTAGATGCAAATAGGACAGGTTTTTCTTGACCATCCACAATATGCGATAAAACCGCACCTACTCCGTATGGACTAGCATCTGAAGATATAATTATAGGTTTAGATGGGTCATATATTTCTAACAAGTTATTATTCAACATTAATTGTTTACTTTTCTCGAAAGTATTCTGACATTCCGTGGACCATTCATAACTTGTGTCTTTACGTAATAACTTATAAAGAGGTCGCAATTCCATCGATAGATTTGGAATAAAACGAGCGTAATAGTTTAAAAGTCCTAAGTAAGACTGTAATTCTTGAAGGTTCTTTGGACTCGGCGCTTCTATAATTGCTTGTACCTTATCATCATTTGGTCTTATACCATCTTGTGACAAAGTATGACCAAGATACTTGATAGACGATTGTAAAAATTTACATTTTTCGACATTAATCTTGACTTTATATTTATTTAAACGTTTACATACTTCTAACAATTTTTGTAAACATTCCTCTTCCGTTCGGCCTCCAACTAAAATATCATCAAGATAACCGTATACCATTTCTATACCAAATATAATTTGATCGACGACTGACTGAAATATGCTTGGAGCACTTGAAACTCCAAACGGTAAACGCGTATATTGATATAAACCGCGGTGTGTATTTATTGTTAAATACTGTTGACTTTCTTCGGTAACCGCCAATTGCTGATACGCACCAGACAAATCGATTACGGAAAAATATTTTGCGTTTGCGAGGCTCGCAAAAATATCCTCAATTTGAGGCAAGGGGTAATGACTAGTATCAATATATTTATTAATTGTGACACGACAATCTATACAAATTCGAATATCGCCATTTTGCTTGGGGACTATAACGATTGGACTTGCCCATTTTGAAGTTTTAACCGGTTTTAAAACTGTTTCCTTTTCCAGACGATTTAGTTCTTGCTCAACCTTGTCTTTTATTTTATATGGCACTGAATAAGATTTAAAAAATATTGGACTAACCTGATCATTTAAAATTATTTCAGCCTTAAAATCCAAAATTGGTTCACTTAAATCTTTATCAAAAATTTTTGGAAAAAGCTGACGTAAATAATTTTCAATATTCTGACCTTCAAAAATGTTTTTATCAAATAATAGTTGTGAATTTTGTTGTTGTTGTTCCTGTTGTATATAGTATTGTATTTGTTCGCGTTGTATATCGTTTGATTCTCGATTAGAACCAAGCTTTCTTTTGCATAGCGGTAATAACTCATCTTGCCAATTGTGTTGTAAAACATCAAGCCAATTCCTTCCAATTAATGGTCGAAAAGGTTTTAATGCTCTGATAATGATAAGTTCCAATGCATAACAATGCTCTCCATACTTTACAGTGACCTTGATTTTTCCCAAAAGATTAATTGCTCGACCTTCAACAGAAAATAAATTTTTAAAACAACATATATATTTTAAATAAACAAACTGGTTACGATACGTTTCTTCATCAATAACTGAAACTATTGCCCCAGTATCAATCTCCATCTCTATTACTTGATTATCCACTTCTAAATGCACAAGTGCTGGTTGGTTATCAGACGACAGACTTTGAATTAACTTCACGAAATTTCTGCAAACAACTGAAGTGTGACCCCGTTGTTGACATTGAAAACATTGCCAATATTGAGCAGGACAAGTTTGCGGATTATGTGAACGACCGCAACGAAAACAATTTCTTCTATTTGAATTACTTCTATAGTGTTGATTGTGATTTGATGACTGATGACTTCTTCTTGATGATGGTGACTTGCTTTCATAACTACCTTCTCGTCGTGATGATGATCTTCTACCACGTCTTGGTTCACGTCGACTATGATGAAATTTTTTTATTTGGCTTGAATGACCTTGCATTAATAATGATGATGATGTTGATGATGACTTAGTTTGATCAGAAAGTTTAAACTGCGGCAATGATTGAAAAGCATGAGCTTCTTTAGAAGACATCTCCATATTCAAGGCTTTTTCACAATATTTTTCGAAGTCTAATGTATCGTCCTTCAAAAGTTCTCTTTGAATTTCTTCACTTTTTAATCCTATAATGAACCTATCTGTTAAAGCGTCATCAATAGCTTTATTTTTTAATCCGGCATTATTTCCCGTTAAAAAATGACCAAAATCACATGTTTGTGAACAAGATTTTAATTTTATAATAAAATCCATGATAGATTCACCGCTATGTTGAACTGTTTTAAAAAATTTATAGCGTTCCGCCCTTTTATTTATTTTAGGATTAAAATGGTTTTTTAATATACGAATCAAATCATCATACTTTTTTGCACTTGGATTTTCTGGTGCACAAATTGATTTTAATATTTCATATGAAGCCTTACCTATCAAACTAAGCAGTAATAGTGTCTTCTTTAGGTCAGCAACATCATTTATTTTAAAAAATATCTCAAGTCGATCCACATATGCGTCAAAATTATCGCCAGGTTCAAATTCTTCAAGCTTTCCCATGTACGTCATGTTGACTTCGTTTTTATATATTTTATATTCAGGTTTTTTGTCTTCACAGTCTTGCACTACAGAATATTCCTCTAAATGAGGTTGTATTTCACTTTTATCACTCGTCGCCACTTTTATGTTTAATATTTAGTCAAATATTATTATCAAAAATATCACTGATTATCATAATTACAATTACAAGACACATAGAATAAAACAGTGAATTACGACTAATCGACAGTATATTTATTTATTGACTGACTAATAAATTGATTTTATATAAATCGATAGACTTAATATAACTGTGTTACTTTAATAAAATTGGAGAGTACGAACAATGATTCAAACCATATATTAGCAACAATTAGTACATATATAATAATCCCAATGTTGTG
This sequence comes from Diogma glabrata, assembly GCA_963693315.1. Classification (NCBI taxonomy): domain Eukaryota; kingdom Metazoa; phylum Arthropoda; class Insecta; order Diptera; family Cylindrotomidae; genus Diogma; species Diogma glabrata. The sequence goes on from OY856188.1 coordinate 111,823,931, forward strand.
AAGCTGATTCAAAATTTTCTATCCGACCGATACATTTCGGTAACCTTAGACGGATATTCTTCTGAGTCTAAACTAATTAATGCTGGTGTACCCCAAGGCTCAGTATTGTCCCCAACCCTATTTTTGATTTATATCAACGAATTGTTGAAAATCACCAGCAACCCAATAAATAGTTTTGCAGATGATAGTACTCTGCACAAGTCGTTCGAGCCCCTTCCTTCAAAAGGTAAAATGCACGAACGAATTAATCCTGCCCGGAGAGACGCTGCCATAAACGTGAACAAAGACCTGAATAAAGTCGCCGACTGGGGTGACCAAAACCTTGTCAATTTCAACTCCACCAAAACACAGCTGTTGATTGTTTCCAGATTAAAGACCGAGTTCCCCAAAGATATTTTATTTAGTATGTGTGATGAACCAATAGGTGAATGTAAAAACATTCGTTTATTGGGTGTCACAGTTTCAAATGACCTACTCTGGAACGATCATGTAATGGCGATGGCAAAAAGCGCGTCTAAAAAACTCGGCCTCCTAAATAGATGCAAAAAATTTTTCACTCCATACCAATTGCTCCATGTTTATAAGTCCTATATTCGTCCCTGTATGGAGTACTGCTGTCAAGTTTGGGGTGCTGCCTCTGTTTCCATCTTGGCCCTCTTGGACTCTGTTCAAAAGCGAGCTATACGAATTGTAGGTGATCGAACTTTGACATCACAACTTGATTCCCTACAACATCGTCGCACTGTTGCTGACCTCGTTGTTTTTTACAAATATCGTCATCAGCAGTGCTCAGATGAAATCAGCGGCATCATGCCTCAAACTTATTCTTACCCCCGTTCCACTCGGCAATCGGCTGCCGCAACCAGTGAAACGGTAAAGATCCCGCGCTGTCATACTGGCAGATCGCAGAGAGACTTCTTTGTCCGAACTGCGTACAAATGGAATAGTTTGCCGGAACACTTAGTCTCAGGTGGCTTCAACCCACAGATGTTTAAAAAAAGCGTTAATCTACACCTCAGAACGCCAGTTGTTGTGGGACCCAGGTCTAGACCTAGGTCTTAAAAGGTATTTATGTGTTGTTGTGACACATATTCTAAACCCTATTACACAACACATTTTATTAAAAAAAAAAAAAAAAAAAAAAAGGGTGTATATAACATTTATGAAATCAAAGATTTACGTCGGATTTTAAAATATATTACAGAATAAACGTTCCTGCATCGATTGGAATCAAAAAATTCAGATCTCGCCGACAATTTTCGCGAAATAATCAATTTCAAAGTTATCATTCACTCTATGTTATATTCGGCGGAAGTATCAAAATTTGTTAGAAAAATTAAAAATTCAGAATGGTCTTGCAAAGATATCCGAAAAAAAACTTACGTGTAGTTTCTCTGTGCGATTTATGATTTTTTGAGCCCAAAAAACAGCGGTGTCACCGGCAATCAGACGTAAATATTTAATTTAAAAATTTATAAAATCTGCTGCGTACACCGAAAAGCTGACCGCCATTTGCAGTAAGATAATCTGGCGACGTTGTGTGTGTCGGTCAAAGAGAAGTCTTTTCTGATTGTTTGTGTTCATAATAAGATATCGTGACAATCAAATTTTAAAATAAACTAATAAATATATTTATTTATTCTTACAGGACACGCAACAATAAAACAAAATAATTTTAAATTAAAATAATAAATATATTTGACCGACTGCGACTTTGCCAGATCTACTTTTCCATATAGTCAAATATAGACTACCACTAGTCAAATTAGAGACACATATTTTTTAGTACTATGAAATTATATAATATTTTGGAAATATTATACCATAGAAAATTGTTGTAATTGATGAAAAGCATTCCTGTATTGAAATTTTAACATAATAATTTGTTTGAAATTTTTTTAGTTGTACTACGCGATTTGACTATCTATACATCCTCAAATAAGGAATTATAATTTTCTATTTTTGCTATATATCGTATTGAGTTAATAAATTCTCGTACTGAAGGATACTTATTATAACTTCAGTTACCTCAAGTTTAAGCGAACACATTTTCTATAATGTCTTAATTTATTTTAGCAGTTAATATAAAATTAATATTTCCATTATATTTAAAAATTTCATCGGATATAGATAAAGTAACGCTGACATATTTTGAAGAAATCCATAAAACGTATATATTGTTTTTTTTTCGCCCATTGTGGTTTTGAATCAAAGTAAAAATTTTAACATAACATTTTAACATTTCTATTAAAAAATTTCTTTGTTGAATATTATTTCTTGAGTATGGTGATTTATAGATATCAGAAACATCTATGAAACGACTGTTCAAAATGTCAAATAGCTTATCAAATTTTTCAATTAAATTTGCTGTTGCTTCAGCATTTGCTTCGTTTCCATACGTTTCCGTATAAATTTTATGAGATTGTCGCGCAATTAAAAACTACTATTGTTTTGTATTTGTGAACTTGTAAAGAAAACCAAAAACCGATTATACTTCATTTACTAAAATCATAAATAAATATTTTACTAAATTTTCTCTAATTTTTTGATAAAAAAAACAAAATCTTTATCATAATTTAATTGCTTCCCAAAATAAAATGCAAACAAAAAATTTTCTTCAAAAACTAAATAATTTAAATTTCATTCAAATCGCTTCACACGACTACGAACATAACATAACGTAAAACAATACGAAATGTAAATCGTTTTTCAATCAACAAAAAATCTGATTTGTCCTCTCCAAAAAAAAATATGGTTAAAAATAACGGTTTTTTTAATAAACGTTGTACACGAACACATTTACAAGAACAATAATAATCATAAAGTTATAAGAATAAATAGAAACCAAAAAAATAAAAACGTTAAACTTTATACTCATATAACACTAATTTTAAATATTACGAATCATCTACTTGAGTACAGGTGTCACTAGATAGTTAATATCCAAAAGTAAAATAAAAAAACTATCCCAAATTTTTATTCAGCTTCATTTGTCTTATATTATTATTTGTCTATGGTTTGGTTTAATTTAGAAAACTATTAACCCATGAAGGTCTCTTAGAGACAGAAAATATTTGGTGTTAAAAATAAATAAAGTTTTTGAAGTGAAAAAAGACGTTGTTTTACTAATTATTATTACAATCACTTCAAGTAGTTAAAAAAAAAATTATGTAATTTTTCAACAAAAGTTAAATTATGTTCAATTTTTTTTTCAAATAATGATTTTTGACAAAAAATTTAACATACAAATTTAAAATATTTGTGGACTGAACGTCAACGTGGCGCCGTGCAACATCATTTTGAGCATGATAAACGGTATGTTCTCTTTCTTACAGAAACACAATTTGTGTGTCGTTACTCTAAATTCTATATATAGGCTTGAATCACCTTTTAAACTTCATTCAAGGTTTATGTCCATACATTATTGAGTGTTTTGCATATAAACGTTTTTCAAATTTTGAGATACAAGGTGATGGCTGCAACCTTTGTAACACAGGTTTTTCGTTCTGAAATTTCATTTTTTAAATAGCTTTATACCAGTACAACAAACATAACCACATTTTCTTAATCTACTAAGTAAAATGGACGAAATTAGAGTAAAGTTTCCTAATTTAGAAGTTATCGTTACCGGTGACTTTAACGTCCACAATAAACCGTAGTTGGAATTTTCGCAAATACTCGCAGGATCTGTCTTAAATTTAAAAAGCATAACTTTTACTTCTCGTAATCGCGGGGATAAAGGTTTTCTCCCAAATATTCTCTATCTCACATCTATGCCAAATATTACGAGTATTTATGTCACTAAGGGGAGTGAGTATTGGAAATACAACCCATTTTTTAATCACATCCGTTATAAAAACTATTTACTAAAACTAGAGTTTTCAAACCGCGTAAAATGTTTCACTTTTCAAAAACGGACACTAATCCCTGCTATTGACATTCGATCCAACGTGATATATCACATACCACTGGCAATAGCATGGAGATATCACACTACACTAGCCAAGGTGATATCTTAGGGGTTCTAGTGGATGAACTCTATTCAGTCAACGTTAGCACCCCCAGTCTTAGCTATGGAGTATTCCTACCATATTGCTTATCCGAAGAACCTTCATATAACTCTATGCATGGGCTTTAATTATTGAAGAAAGAAGTGTGTCGCATGATCAAGGAATATGCAACTAGCTGGATTATTGGCTATCATATTTTAGTTTTGTTTCAGCAAATTGTTAATTCAAATTTCTGTGTACTTTTTATTTTATTTTTATTTTTTCTATCCTATCATGAAATATGGCCTATGCCATATTTTATATGTGATACGATTTATTGTTTTGTTACAAAAATATACAAAAATATAAACAAAAAAAAACAAATTTGCGTCCATCAACACCTTAGAACGCATGTTGTTGTGAGACCTTGGTCTTAAAATGATTCTTTGTATTGTTGTGACACATATTGCAATTCCTGTTATACGATGTAAATGTGTTTGCTCAAAACGTCAGTGCAGGTCATTAAAGGTTTTCGATCAGTTAGGTTCGGAGCTAACATTAAGAAAACGTCATTATTCAAAATTATACAAAATGGTTGGGGGTATAATATCAAAATAAATTTTTAAGGAATACTGATGTAAAGCCCTTTCATACGATCTTTCAAAAATTCTGCAAGATATCTCTAATTCTAATTTCGCTGCGCAGCGGCAGTGCTACCACAATAAAAAAAACAAAAACTACTTGAAAACTCAGATAGAAATGGATGATTTTGATATTTTGTTTGAAAATGAATTATTTTCTTATAACTCAAATAAAAATGGATGACATTTTTTGAAAACGAAATTATTTTTGTAATGATTATTTGTTTATAAAGATATTCTAATATTCTAAATAATCCAAATTATAAAATAATTAAAACTAATATTGTTAATAAATAAATTTTTGGGAATGGATTATCGGGAAAAGTGATATATGTAATTTAAACTTGAATTTTAATTTAGACAAACGTTATAACAGGCAACGATTCAATTATTTTCTTCTATCTTTTAATTAAAAAGACAGTTTTTCTTTAAATTGCGACAACTTTCACTTATAACTATTTCATAATACGTGTAAGAATACGAACTGTCATTGTTACAAAAATTCTGCACGTCAAATATGCATATACAAATTCTGCACATCTATTTTAGATGGAAATATGCATGCAGCACTGCGTGCAGAATCACTGCACATGTATTTTGAGCATTGGTAAGAGTTCATAAAATTAATAAATTTTATGAAAATATTTTTCAGTATTGCAAATACATACATTAAATTTATTTGAATATTTTAAAAATGGATTGTTTTTTTACTATAATTTTTTTGGCCTATTAAGTAAAAATAATGCATTAATGTAATAAGATTTTAAATTAATTACACTAACTTACAAGGAAAATCTCCATAAATAAAACTAAACTTTTCTTATGTATTTTGACCTTCTAAACACGAATATTATATTGATTTTTTAGGTTAGCTCTTGTTCTTGAGATATTCGGTAAAAAATGCTATTCCGGTCTTTGGATCTCATATTTCGCAAAACAAACAAATTCAATATAGTAATGCAAAAAGTGCATAGTAAACCTGCTAACAAACAGTTTGAGCTACATTTTGTAAAAGTCCATCAAGAATTCTAGAAGTTACACTCGAACAATTTAAATCAAAAACGAAAAATCCACGTCTTTTTAAACCATATTCAACGCCATAAATTTTGAAGAAATAATGATTTAAAATTTTTTTAGTATTAGCTCCGAAAAATGATTACTTTTAGAACTGTTTAGAGTCCGCAAAATTGTATTTTAGCGGCCTAGTACTTAAAGTCGTCATGACAACACTTTAGCGGATTCAAAATTTGTTTTCATTTTATATTATAATTATTTTCAAATTATAATCACAATTGCTTTGATAAGTTTTGTTCAAAAATCAAATTTTTAGGTACGCAAGAATACAAATTAAGCAATAAATTAGACAAAAAAATCCTAAGAGCTAATACAAAAAAACGTTGTATGCAACACGTACGCAAATGGCTTTAGCAGACTCATCTTCATATTATAGACTCGGCTAGCGCCTCGTCCGGAAACATTACGATTCGTCCGCTAAAACCATATTTTGCGTACTTGTTACATAAACTACTATTAATTTCTTTGAGCCTATTTTAAATTCAATTCCCTTTCTTTAAAGCTAAAAACACAAATATTACACCAGTTTGCATCAAGTTAATCAAGTTTTCCCAAAAACTAGTCAAAACCCAAAATTTGGAAAAAATTTTTTACTAAGAATAATATCTATTCTACAACATAATTGATTTATGTATGAGTTGTTATAAGGATTTTCGAATTAAATCTTCGAGTTTTCAGTTTTCCTTATTTCAACCAACTTTTCTACTAGATATCGGTAACTTCGTTATATGATAGGATTTATTGTTTAGATTTTACATATATTCTTTTAAAAAAAATTCAAATTATGTCAAAACAACATTGCTTTTTTGACAAAACATTAAAACTACAAATTCAAAATATTTGTGGATTGAATGCCAACCGTGATGCCGCGCAACACCATCTCGAGCATGATAAACCGCATCTTCTTTTTCTTACAGAAACACAAATTCTGAAACCTATCCCTATGACTAATCGATCATTACTCAACCAGTTGTACAACCTTTACCCTCTTTCATCGAACTTATAAATTTGTAATTTTGGTGAAATAGGGTACTTGTATGGAAAACTATATAAAAAAAACCCTTAACACAGACTGAAGTCTTGTTATCTCAGAGCCTTCCGATCTCTGTCCTTTCATATTTTATACTGTAATTATTCTTTGGTGACGTAGCATCATTCGAATCGTGCCATATAATACCATCAAAAATTGTTACATCGAAAAATAGCAATAAATTGAAAAATAAAAATCATACTATCGAAAAATCAAACAACTGATAATCGCAACATCGAAAATTATAACACCGAAAGTTCACACTGTCACTGAATTTTTTTCGATTTACTGAAAATATCATCATCGAAAAATCATACCATCGAAATTCGTAAAATCGAATAAAAATCGTATCACCGAATTATCATTACATCGAAAATATTCGATGTAATGAATAAATCATTACATCGAAAAAATCACAATATCGAAAAACAGCTCCTACAGCAAAATATTGAAAATGCCTAAACATTTGGTATGTTGTGTATTGACGAAATTTGTATTGGCGAAAGCAATAATCAATAATAAGCAATAATTAAGGTCCTGTCACTTCATGATTTTTTGACACACACCCTAAGCTTTGACACACACCCGCTGTACCCGAAAGCTATCAAACGCATCGTCATTTCGGCTCTTCTGAGAAAAAAAGTTTTTGAAATCGCTCCAGCGTTCGCTCCAGCTCCAGGACGGTCGACCGGCAGACAGACGGACATTTTTTTGTGGTATAATCGTTATGACCTAAAACGTGCCAACGAAAGTGGGAGGTTTTCAGACCGAAGTAAGTGTTGTACGCATTATGCTTACATCGACAGTAGTATCTAAAAAACAAAATTTCATAACTATTCAGAACCAAAAAAATCCTGATTAATTTTTTCGGTTTTGCCAATACAAATTTCGTCAATTCCAAACATACCAAATGTCTAGACATTTTCAACAAAAATCTAAAACATGTGCATTTTCAAAATAATAGCCCTATAGTAATATTCAAAAAAACGTAAAAAAATCTGTTTGGAATTTCTAAAACTTTATCTTCAAAATATGATAGCACATATTATATTATCTATGTAAACCAAAAGAAATTACTAAAAATTCATGCCGGCATAACTCCATTTCAGAGCAATAAAATAAAAAATTCAGAATTTATTTTCAGATTTCATAGAAAAATCTACATATTTTTCATTCGTTCACACCAATTGCATACAAAATTTTGATTTAAAAAAAAAATCCACAAATAAATCAAACATTTTCAAACGAATTGCCCTGCCCGGCCATATACTGCTGGCGCCGACATCTAACATTTAAATTTACAATATTTTTATCTGTGAGGAGAGTACACCCTGTTTTTCGATGAGAAGATTTTTCGATGTAATGATTTATTCATTACATCGAATATTTTCGATGTAATGATTTTTCGATGATATGATTTTTTATTCGATTTTATGAATTTCGATATGATTTTTGGATTTGGTGAACCAATTTTTCGATTATATGATTTTCGGGGATGTGATCTCTCGATGCTATGACTTTTTGACGTAATGAACTTTCGATGATATGAAATTCGGTGGTATGAACTTTCGGTTTCATGATTCGACGATTTGATTTTTCGGTGTTATGATACGGACTAGCATCATTGTTATTTTGGTTCTAGAAAGGTGTCAATAAAAGTCCATCACCAGGACTATTTTATACAAATTAATCAATTTTTTAACTAAATCGTTTTAATTTGTTTGTTTGATTTTGCAATTTTTCAACCATATTGACTGATTTGCGGTTAATTGCAAAAACGGTTACCGTTTTGGTTAAACATTTTGACCTTGCAGGGAGTCAAACCTGTTCCCTTTGAAATCACAATGCGGCTTAGTCATTCTCATTATTCGACTCACTTTCAGTTTATGGAAGCATGCTTAAAACTTGTATCGGCATAGTTAAAGTCCTTATAATTTTTTTTCTTTTATAGGTAAAAAAACCTCACAAATGTAAAATTTGCGATAAAATTTTTCGGTGTTATTCTTTTTTGCAAAAACACTTGATAATACATACAGGTGAAAAACCACATAAATGTTCCGAATGCAATAAACAATTTTATCATAAGGAATCTCTGACGAACCATACGAGAAATCATCACTTTAGGAATGGACAGGTAAGTAAAAATTTATATTTTTTTAAAGAAATATGACAAAGATTTTAGTTGTATGTCCAGAACACGCTTTCAGACCTTTTTAAGCACACATTTGTGATGCAACATTAAACTGTGTAACGTCAATATCAAAATATAGAATGCATTAATGCATTCTTCAGTTTTTTAATTGAAGAAATTTTTTGTAGTTATGCAGTGTTTTGATAGCATAAATTATGTGACCCTAGAAGTTCTTTGTCATCTATGTTATTTAATAGATTGGTTTAACTTTAAAGTTTTCCAATTGGGTTATAATTCGAAACAGATACTCCTTCGAATATATTTGTTTCTTCTGCCATGGTTCTTGTGTTTCTGCTTATCAATAGCTATAGTAAACACTACGCATGCATAGGCCATGACTTGAGTTTTTAGCTTACATTTCCTTTGATAACTTTTTTAAAGAATAAACTGTCCTTACAGTCATTTTTTTGCATGTTTTGCAGTATACTTTAATAACATTTGTTTTCTTCTCATAGGCAGCGATCGAAAAACCTCACCAATGTGAACATTGCGTTAAGAAGTTTATTCATAAAAGTTCTTTAATTAACCATACAAGAGTGCATACAGGGGAATTGCCATTTGAATGTGCGAAGTGTGATAAAAAATATAGAATTAGATCTGCTTTGAAAGTTCATATGCAAACCCACATGACAACAATAAAAAAGGTAATATTTTATAAAAGTTTGTAGTTTAATTTTATGAATATCTTTGAAGTTGACTATTCTCATTTGCGAAGAATATACCTTTCTGAGTTTAAAAATAAAATAAAAAAATAGTACTTTGGGTAAGTTTTCCGAAATTAACCTTTTTGGTTATTATACCAATAAAATGGACGATTATCCAATCAAAATAAATATAAACCGGAAAAAATCAGAAAAAATGAAGTTTGAACTTAACAGTTTATGCATGTATTTTATTTCTGTTTATTTACTCTGAATATTTAAAAGATAAATTCCGTAAATTAGCTGATTTTTGAACTTCGAAGATGTAAATCTTTAAAAAAATAAAAATCCTGTTTTAGATATCCGTATGATGGTTTATTATCGTTACAGATCACAAAAGAGATTGGTAAACGATCACATACTAGTTCTAAACAAATCGCAAGGCCCACACCAGATGATACAATAGATGAAATTCAAGTTAAATCTAAAAATATAAAAGCTGAAAAATTTGACTTAGTTGAACGAACTGTGTCCAAATACATCCAATCTGAAGACAGTGAGGTAAACCATTATTCTGTGTAAAATTATCAAATTTTCTTTTGAATTTAAACAAACGTTTTCTTAACTTATTGTATTACTTTTTTTAGTTCAAGAACGAAGAAACAGCACAATTTTCGTTGTCTGACAATAGCAGTTATGAGGCATTCATTTGTAAAGAAGAGGTAATGCTGCCGGATGAATGTGTTTGAATTTATATTTTGGAACAAAATCGCAACCGATGCAACTAGTTGATTCTTTTGCGTTGGTAACTGAAAGATACCTTTTCTATTTTTTACACTATTACATAGTTGTAAGCTAAATTATTTCGAATCATTTATTTCAAATCTTAATTTTTAAAATAAAAAGGATTTGATGTTCAAATCAATCAATCAGTCTTATATTTTTAAACTTGGTAAAAATTGTTTCTGGTACAATATGGTAAAGAGAAGGAAAAACATGTCATGTGATACTTTTAAACATGCACTGAATAATGTCATCAATAAACAATAACGATAATTATTTTACTATGAATGTGATTCGGGATAATAATCTGAAAAGTAAGTTGTGAAAAAAAAAATTCAAGAAATATTTTCAAAACTCTGCTTCAATCAAAACCTTTATTTAGACTGCATTCCAATTAAATGCTAACTAGTCTCCGGATTGCTTAATCAATTTACTCCATTTTTGAGTTGATTAAATCCGGCATTTGCATTCTAAATTTTGGTAGACTTACTTGAACTGAGTATATCAAATTTCCGACCAAAGTCTCTTTGCTCTACTTGAGATGGTAAATATTTGATTGAAGGTAAAATTATTTGAAAAATGTCAAAATATTTGCTGCATATTCGAAACGTAATAGTTTGAGGTATGTTTAACGTAGCAGATAAAACTCTGCAGCTTGTACCGCATGCTAGCCAAAGCAAAAATAGTGCCAATTCAAGTTTGATTGAGCATCCATGATGTATAACTGAATTCAATTTTAAAATTTGTCGAAACGATTGACTGTTTAATCTTAAATGTCGTATAGTTAATAGGTCGTTCCCGTTTATTATCCCATTTACTATGTCATGAATACTCCCTAAACGTTGACCGTTGTTGTACCTTAACCCCTATGCACACGATAAAAATTTGCACACTATGTAAAATATATACTTATATTAAAACTAAGCATCGCTTCTCAAACTTGATATACAATTTCATTATTTTAGTTTTTATTGCAAAACCGTCAATAAAAATTATTTGTTTTTAACACCGTTCAAATTTATAATTATTTAGCAGAAATGAATTGGAACGATATCATGCTAAATTTTTCAATTTATCATGATTTAGAATTTGGAGACTTATTTAGTATTCTAATTAGTATAGACTAATTAGAGCACAATTTCAAAGTTGTGAGGTTATCGTTACCGGTGACTTCAACGTCCACAACAAATCGTGGTTGGAATTTTCCAAAATGACCGACGACAACAATGGAAGGCAGGCAGAAATATTTGCTGCATCGCACGACCTGACGCAAATTGTAAAAAGCCCAACTTTCACTCCTCGTAATGGCGGTGATAAAAGTTTTCTCTTAGACCTTTATCTCACATCTATGCCAGATATTACGAGTGTCGATGTCGATAAGGGTAGTATTGGAAATTCTGACCATTATCTAATCACATCAGTTATCAAAACTGATTTGCTACAAACTAGAGTTCCCAAATCCCGTAAAATATTTCACTTTTCAAAAATGGACACCAATGGTCTCCGAAGTTTTTTTCAAGGTTTCCCTTTCGATCGTCATTGTTTTTATACTGACGATGTAAATGTTTCTGCTCAAAACTTTACTGAAACCATTCAATTCGGTATTAACAAATTCGTTCCCTTTTCAATAATGAAACCCCAACAAAAATATTTGTTTTCAAAAGCAGCCAAATTGGCTCTTAGAAACAAACGTAGATTATTTAACATTTGGATTCATAAAAAGAACTCTGTTAATCGATCCCAATATTTAAAGGCTAATAAAATATCAAACCAGATAATCGAAAACGAAAAAGCAGAGATTGACAGAGCGAAAGCGGCAAAACTTTCGAGTATGTCAATTTCTGACAAAAGTTTTTACAGTGCCATTAATTCTTTAAATTGTGGTACAAAATCTTCTATCCCTCCTATCATTGATGGTGACTCAATCATTACTGACCCTGCAAGGAAAGCTACATTGTTCGCGGAACGCTTTGCTTCAAATTCAACAGTTTTAGAAACTCCTAAAGAAATACCACAAATCCAGTCTTCAGGAGTTAATATGAAACAATTACATTTCAAACCCAAAATTGTCGAAAAACTTTTAAGGGGGTTAAACAACAACAAAGCTTCTGGTCTGGACAACCGACCACCATAACTAATATTAATGGTGATTGATCTTCTGTCAAATCGTTTTTTTGTTTGTTTGTTTTCCTTTATTTCTCTGAGAGAGAAACCGGTTTGTCTTCCCAAAGACGTGCATAAATTTTTCATTTGATTCAAAATTGTACAATTATTGCGAGTTTCTTTTAAATCTATAAGAAAAAAACCTACCACAAAAAAATAATAGTTTCTCCCTCACTGCTACCATATAAAAAGAAATAAGAAAAATGACAGATTAGGATTTGATTCTAACCAAATATATAAATTTTAATCTTTTATCTATTAAAAATAAACTACACAATAATGAAAACTTGGTCGCCAGCTAGTTTTCATAATATACTTTCAGGATGTATACATAACTTAAATATTTGCACATTTGCATTATAAAATAATAAAATGTTCACTATTATAAAATCACTTTTTAATTTATAATTTAATACAATAGTTGGTTGTTGTAAATAAACAGAAATGCAAATGGCGAAATGAGAAATTGAATATGACATTTTAGCAAACACGATTTCTTATGTCTCTCTTCATACAAGGGTCTGGACAACATTCCTCCTGTTATTCTTAAAATATTTTCAAAAGAACTTGCACCAACCCTCACCAAAATATTTTATAAATCCTATAAATCTGGTATTTATCCATCCTACTGGAAGTTGGCCAATGTCCAGCCTGTCCCAAAAAAAGGAACGAAATGTGATATTTCAAATTATAGACCAATAGCCTTACTACCAGTCATGTCTAAAATATACGAGCACTATATTAATTCACACATATCCAAGTTTTTAGAAGACAACCATTTGATATCTGACAGCCAATACGGTTTTAGAAACAAAAGATCAACAACCGATCTATTGAACTATGTGGCACATATTTGGAATAGCATACTTGAGAAAGGTGGTGAAACGTACGTGATCGCATTAGACATCTCAAAAGCATTTGACCGAATTTGGCATGCCAACTTGATCAACAAGCTCGTTGCGTACGGTTTTCATCCCGCAGTCGTGAAGTTGATTCAAAATTTTCTGTCTAACCGATACATCTCGGTGTCTATAGATGGCTTTTCTTCGGAGTCCAAATTAATTAACGCTGGTGTACCCCAAGGCTCAGTTTTATCTCCCACTTTATTTTTAATTTATATCAACGAACTGTTGCAAATCACCAGTAACCCAATAAATAGTTTTGCAGATGATAGTACACTGCACAAGTCATTCGTCCCCCTATCTTCAAAGGGTAAAATGCATGAACGAATAAATCCCGTCCGGAGAGACGCTGCCATAAATGTAAACGAGGACCTAAAAAAAGTCGCCGATTGGGGTGACAAAAATTTGGTCAATTTTAATTCCACCAAAACACAGCTATTGATTGTTTCCAGATCAAAGACCGAGTTTCCCAACGATATTTCAATTAATATGTGTGACGACCAAATACGCGAATGTGAAAGCATTCGTTTATTGGGAGTCACAATATCCAATGACTTACTCTGGAACGATCATATAATGGCCATGGCAAAGAGCGCGTCAAGAAAACTTGGCCTCCTCAATAGATGTAAAAAATATTTTACTTCGCATCAATTACTCCACATTTATAAGTTCTATATTCGTCCCTGTATGGAGTATTGTTGTCAAGTTTGGGGTGCTGCATCTGTTACTATCCTGGCTCTTTTGGACTCTGTTGAAAAGCGAGCTATACGAATTGTTGGTGATCGAGATTTAACATTAGATCTTGATTCCCTACAACATCGTCGCACTGTTGCTGATCTCGTTGTTTTTTATAAATATCGTCACCAGCAGTGCTCGGATGAAATCAGGTCCATAATGCCTCAGACATATGTTTTTCCCCGTTTTACTCGTCAATCGGTGTGTGCGGGCGGTCGAACTGTCGAGATTACTCACTGTCATAGTAATAGAATGCAAAGAGATTTCTTTGTGCGTACATCGTACACATGGAATGCTTTGCCCGAATTAATAGTCTCGAGTGCTTTCAATCCACAAAGATTTAAAAAAAGCGTCCACCTATACCTCAAGACGCATGTTGTTGTGGGACCTACGTCTTAAAAGGTATCTATGTGTTGTTGTGACACATTTTGTAATTCCTACTACACAACACTTCATATTAAAAAAAAAAAAAAAAAATCTTGTCTTGCTACAAAAAAATTGTGAAACTTATACACATTGTAACATTTTCAGTTTGTATAAATAAATAAATGAAATGTTGGATTATAAAAGTTATAAAGTTATTTGAAATCTTATTGCCAGTTAATGCATTATTTTTCAACCACTTCCGTCGTAATTAAATTTATTTTCAAAGTTTTCAAAACAAATTTAATTTTAAGAGTATAATTAACTCGAAAACTTTTAAGAAAACAGACCATGATGATTGAATTATGGTTGCACAAATTTATTAATTAATTTTAATTTCAATCGTTGAATGCAACTGGCAATTGGAGTTGTTGGTTTTATCACCATTTTCCTCACTTTTCAAAACATTCATCAATTTTGTTTATATGAATTGAAACCACACATATTTTCATTTTCGTTTTCGTCAACTTCTAGATTTAAAAATTAAATTTATTTATTTATTTCGGCAAATATTACACAAATTAAGACTAATAAGTCTTATTTACAATTTGTTCAGATTAAAAAATAGATAAAAAACACCCAAACAACCAAATACAGACGCCGAAGCATCTTCCTCATCAAGCTCAGTGGGCACACTATTCGTTATAAAAACGTCTAGGCGTTTTTTACGGGGGAAGACTGTAGCACTCCGAACATAGGGAACCTGGACATTATTTGAAAAGATAGGAAGAAGATTCTGACTAACTAGATACCGATAGAAAGTAATGGCCTGACTCTCGGCAGGGTTCAAGTTTAAAGAATTTTGATAGGACCAATAGAAGAAAGATCATAATTGATATCAGCAACACAGGTGGAAGATTCCATGATGGGAGCAGAGCAAGTAATCTGAACATCATCAGCAAACAAATGAACAGAACAGTTTCTCAGAGCTGTAGGAAGATCATTTATAAAGAGACTAAAAAGCAAGGGACCCAAGAAAGAACCTTGAGGAGCACCTCTGTAAAATGGTCTAGAGGAGGAACACTTATCAACAACCACACACTGAGATCGACCAGAGAGATAGGATAATAAGAGGTTTGCTGCAGAGTTAGAAAAATCAAAGTAGTTTCTCAATTTTGGAATTAATTTAACATGATGAATGCAATCGAATGCCTAGCTAAAATCAAAAATAAGCAGTATAGTTAACCTTTTACGATCCATATTGCGACGAATTTCATCCGTAAGATCAATCATAGTGGACGTAGTGTTGTGAAATTTCCTAAACCCAGACTGTTTGACATAGACACCAGCACCACTATCAATAAAATATAAAATTTGAGTCTGAATCAGTCTTTCACATACTTTGAACAGTACGGGAAGAATTCTGATGGGCCTGTAGTCTGCAACAAATAGCGGATCATTTGTCTTGGGAATAGGTATGACCATATCTTGTTTCCATAGGGACGGAAAAGTTGATGTAGTATGGTGGACGCATCTGGTTGAGCTGCCTTGATGTGATGTCCACTTAATTTCTCTTTAATATACGATGGAAAGGAAGTTTTTATGCTGGGGAAACCCCATGCTAAACCCGTAGACTAAGGCCTGTTGGGCAGACTTTCTTTCAGTAAAAGGTTTAAATAAAACTAAACCTTAAACTTTAAGATAAGTTTATTAATTGATTTTTCGATTGCAATTTTCATTTAATTTATAGTACAATTGGTATATAATTTCTCCGCTATATTCTATAAAAATCCCCTCCCAGGTTTATATTCATTTTAATAAACTAATCGATCATCCAATTGACGATCGATCTATTATATACAGGTAACATTGGTCAATCACATATGAAATAAATATATTTACCTTATTCAGCGGAAATTATATTTATTTCCATAAATTTAATATTAATTCATTTTTGTAATATCATCAAATTTAATATAATTTTATATAAGTTAAATTTCGTCATTTAAAAATACTTTGTGAGAATTTAGAAATCTGAGCTAAGTTTAATATACTTAGTTTGTTCTATATAATTTGTTATTTGTTTTGGTTGATGACTTGCTTAATTATTTACGTTAATATAATGGGAAGAATAACATATGTATTGTATGTTAATTAGATTAGTCATACATATGTTACAGTGGTGAGGACGGTATTAAGCACATGAACTAAATATGGCGAAAAAAAAATGAAAGACATTTTTCAGGAATTTAACAGGAATTTCGTCAGAGCCAACAGCATTTGCTTTCATAGAAAACAGGGCTTGCCAGTCCTTGTCCTCGGAAACATTTCTAAAAGTATGCGAACATGCAGTCTCCTCTCCAAGATCAACTAAGGAAGGCAACTGCACTTCCGATTGAATAGAAGAAAAATAATCATTCAGATCATCCAGCTTCAAACCATTTGTTTCTACCATAATATCAGAAGTAATTCCCACGCCTCTCACTTAACGCCAAAGTTGCCTAGGAGGTTGATCAACCCTAAAGAAGGTAGCTCCAAATTCTCTTTTTGCAATTTTGATCAGTTTGTTCACCTTCTTGCGATGAGAACGGTAAATCTTCCATCTATCTTCTGATCTGATCTCACTAAAAGCACGAAATGCTAGATCACGCATGGAAATTGCGTTTCCACTTCCAGGTGAAAAACAGGGACTGGAGGTACGTTTTGGGATAAACTTTGAGCGAAGAGAAATATGCTTGTTAAACAAATCCAGCAATACTACATTCAAGACACTCATCTGTTCATTAACACTACCAGTAAAAAAAGTCCATTAAGGACTTCAAGGTTTAAATCCAAAGCAAGTTGATCCATGTTAAGATAAGCATAATCCCTACACTGTAACCAACTAGGTTCTTCAGGACAAACAAAATCAAAAGACGAGTAGATAAGGGAATGCTTAGAAATCAATGGAACCCACAATTGACCAGAGATATGATATGAGGTACATCAGGATCACTAACAACAAAAAAATCAATCAGGGAGAAGCTATTCCGGGAGACATCAAAATGCGTAGGCAGACAATTATGTAGAACTTGCGACATCGTAGAACTTGACACATCGTTCAAGATATCAGCATCCATAAGATTTAAATATTTTAGTTTTAACATTCGCCACACACTGTTCTTCAAAATCATACCAAGTAACGAGTAACGAATCTAACGATTTACAAAAAGAGGAAATGTCAGAATTTGACAGTTGCTTTTGTTATTCTACGTTTCGTAATAATGGTGATCGGTGAATGACAAAATAATTTATATTATATAAACTGCAATGGAACACCAACTAAAAGAGGAAATAAAAGATAATTTAGAACAAGATACCCAAGAAGTATACTTTTCGCTTTAAATATTTTAACCTTTGTACAGGTTATTAAATTTAACTTTATTTTAGATTTCAAAAAATATTTTAGGATTTGATGTTAACATTAAAAAAGAAAAAGTTGAGATAAATCTTGATTCAACTACAGCTACTGCATTTGACCGAGTTGAAGAATATACATTGGAAAACCAGATCAGCAAAATTGAAACGGTAAGTAGCATACAAGCATTGTAAATTTTAGATCAAATTTTATTTATGTATAGAAGGACAAACCCCGACTGCTTTATAGTCAACGAAATATATAGAAAATAGGATAATTGATAACTTCAAACTAGAAATTACAATTTTTGAGGTACAATCCTATTTCATCCCCGTTTTCAAAAAATCGATTTTTATAAATAAATAGAAAGATTAGGTCCCTTGCATTATTATGTTGTTTGTTGTGAAAAAAAAATTTACGGAAATTTCGGGGGCCAAAAGTTATAAGGGATCATACTTTCAATTTTTCTTGGTGAATAGGGTTATATAATTATTCGTTTTTATATTTATATATAATATATTTTAATTGCTTCTTTTCTGCGACCATGCAGACCTATCAAAAATATCCGTCTGCCTCACCACTATTAAGACACTCCTCATATAATCTATCGTTCTCTCTACTCCAGCCAAGAATGTATTCTTCACGGAAGCCTCTTGGGATGCATTTCGTAGCAGTTGAGTTGATGACCCCAACGAACCTATCGTAATTTTTAGTAATGGGTTGGAACCAGCTAATCACTACATCCAACTCCGATCTATATTTAGCCCAGTCAGCTTTGTTAAAATTCCATCTAGGTTGAGGAGTATAGTTAACGAGTGGGGTTTGGATACCCATCTCAAGAATTACTGGACGATGTTGAGAGCGTGGAAAAACCTTGTAAGACAGCCCTAGATATTGGAATAGGGTTAGGTTGTTCGTTTTCTGTGGAAAACAGTGGTCGGGATTCTAATCACTTCGCCATCTAGCAGATCTAAAGGTTTTCATATCTTTCGCATCATAAACCAGAAACATGTTGTTACCATCCGCCCAGTCAGTCAGTTGTATGACATTGGGATTGTTATTTGAGTAGGACCAGTGGGATAGATACTGAAGTCACCAGCATGTATTGCTGGGTGGTAAATTAATGGAAGAGTATGCTGTATTTGGTGGCTTCTCAATGTTTACAATCTTCGTTGCCGATAATATAACAACAATAAGATGTATATCGTTGTCCTCCTGTGTAAGTACATGGGTGCAGTTCAGGAATGTATGTATGCGTGACTTAATCAAAGAATATTCCACAGCTAATATTTAGGGTATACTGTTGACTGAATACAGTTCATCCGCTGAAACCAACATGCACTATCTATAAAACTTGGGAATAAAATAAAAAAAATGTGCTACTTTGCAATATCAACTCTTGTAAGAGGGTTCCAGCGTGTAACACAGCGGAAATGAGATGAATTAGTAATTTCAAACTAACATTTTTCGGCAAAATAACTGCATATTTCTATACTTATTTGTGAAAATGTATATCAAGAGCAATAAAATGGATGGATCATGGAAAAAATAGAATCTGCAAGCTCATGGCTGCAATCTCTAAGATGTTCACTTCAGAAAGAGCTGCCAAACTACCTTATTTGTATTATAATTAACACTATTTGCCGTTGGCACTTGGCGTAAGTTTTCAAATAACATAATGTCAATCTCTTGTTGCTTTACGCAAATAACTTATTTAATAAGTTTAATAGAAAATTAAAGAAAACAAAGTTTTTTTTATAATTTTACTGTTACTCTATATATATATATTATATATATATATATATATATATATATATATATATATATATATATATATATATATATATATATATATATATATATATATATATATATATATATATATATATATATATATATATATATATATATATATATATATATATATACATATATATATATATATATATATAGATATATATATATATATATATATATATATATATATATATATATATATATATATATATATATATATATATATATATATATATATATATATATATATATAAATATATATATATATATATATATATATATATATATATATATATATATATATATATATATATATATATATATATATATATATATATATATATATATATGTATATATATATATATATATATATATATATATATATATATATATATATATATATATATATATATATATATATATATATATATATATATATATATATATTCGTGTATTCGTTTTTTTCGTGTTTTAAATATTATTATATATCGTGTTTTAAATATATATATATATATATATATATATATATATATATATATATATATATATATATATATATATATATATATATATATATATATATATATATATATATATATATATATATATATATATATATATATATATATATATATATATATATATATATATATATATATATATATATATATATATATATATATATATATATATATATATATATATATATATATATATATATTCGTGTATTCGTTTTTTTCGTGTTTTAAATATTATTAAAAAACTGCCGAATTTACATTTAGAAGTAACTCGGCCAAACACAATACAGAATAAATCGTAATTACATATAATTTCGTAATTTTTCTTTTTATTTCTTTGCAGCCATGTTATTATTTCCAGAGAATTTCTTGTGAAATTTGTGATAACAATTCTATAAGCAAATGCATTTTTAAACAACATAGGAATATACATACACGTACAACTGTTTACAAATGTTTCGAATGTGATACAGAATTTTTACAGAAGCGGCATTATAAGAGACATTTCCTAACTCATGAAAAAGAAATTTTAATGGTAAGAGTTTATATTATAAAATTTCATAATTTAATTAATTTTATGAAAATATTTTTCTATATGAAAAATATATATCAGTTAATGATAATTGTAAAATTAAATTTGTTTTAAAAAATTTTAAAATAAACTTAATTTTGACTATATGTAATTTGACTAAATAATGCATTAACAACATGTAATAAGTTTTAAATTGATTGTTGAAGTGTACTAAATTTAAGAATATTATATTTGTATATAGTCGAGTCAAATTAGGTTTATACTTCTAAGTCCTCAGGGACAGCTCCAATTTTGATTTTTTTAAATGTGTGTTTTTATATATTATTTGAAATCAGAAACATTACAATATGCGCAAATAAATATGTTTATTGTTTAAATAATATAAACATAATTTATGCAGAGATTAAATTTTGTCACAGTATTTATTAACTTTTAAATAGTAAAAGTAATTCATATATATATATATTCATATATATTATTCATATATGATTCATATACATTACAAGGTGTAACTGAAAGTAAAAATCCTTCACCGATTTTCATGAAAATTGGGAATTAAGCTCATCTTACCCTTAACTTCAAAAGTGACATAAGCCGGAATTGCGTTTTTTAGGTTTAAAGAGTGAAAACTCCTCCTACGTGAAAAATAGAAAAAATATAGGTTTAAGCATTTTATGAATTTCCACTTTATTTATTTATGTAAAACAAAGCTTATTTTATATTTTCATAATTTATTGTGTATTTCCAACTTTTCCACCCTTAAAAACCACCCACTATGCCTTAGATAATAAGTATAAAAGTAAACGACAATATTTTAAAAATATTATTATAGGAAAATAACATTTATTTTGATAATATATATCATCGGAGGTGCTACCACTATCAATTTATTCCGCTAGGTAAATTGGCGGACAATTTTGGCAGTTGTCACCACAGTGCCCTTAAATGTTGAGTTATAATATCTTCAGAGTGCTCCAACTGTTGGACCCAAAGAGGACAACTTGAGTTCGTTTTTTTGTGGTTGCTTTTATGAATGATTCATAGCGTGTCTTCTCCAGATATGCTGATAACTCTTCGACACGACCCATTATATCAAATTGAAAGTCTCTAGCGATTCCGTACAAAACGCTTAGAAGTACTTTTATAAAATATCTTAATTTTATCTCACATCAGAACGTCTTTCTAATAGATAAATACGCACGGTAGATACGACAGAGGTAAACACGTAAGAGGTAGGTATGTGAGAGTTACCTTCGTTCACCTTCATATACATATATACAAATTGTATGTGTATATATATTAGGGTAGCCCTTAGGTTCCTCTAGAATTTTGTTTTTCATTGTACAGTTTGCGGCACCCTTCCATTTCGTGTCAATACCCATAAAAATATTATTTGTAAAGAGAAAATGAAAAATTATTTCGAATTGCAAAATTCAAGTGATTTCCAATATGTACTTAAGCTTAATTGTTCACAAAAAACCAATCCGAAATTAAAAATTCCCCTAATGTTGTCTATATTTCCTAACCAAAAATATAACAACATATTGACTTTACGTCAGATATTAAGTTTCGCATTGATTGGCAACAATCAATAATGACTTTACACTCGTGACTTGGGATGTTGATTAGAATGTTGACTTAGATGTTGACGAAATATTCTCTCATCCTGTGAATTCACACATCGTAATATCTAGAAATTTAATACAAAAAATACCAAAGAAATTATTTGTAAAATTTGAAATCAATCGTTCAATTCTAAGGCGTATCCCCGGGCCACCTAAAGTTGAGAGGTTTTGTTCTGGTCCTTAAAAAAAATTTAATTTTTTGTACGACACCCTCCCGTTTCTTGTCAATACCCATAAAAATATTATTTGCAAAATTTGAAATCAATTGTACAATTCTTAGGCGTGCCCCCGGCCACTTAAAGTTGAGAGGTTTTGTTCTGAGCTTAAAAAAAAATTTAAATTTTTTGTACGACACCCTCCCATTTCGTGAACTCACGTTGACTAAAATCTTTCCAACAACCTTGATCACCTGTCCCGTTACAGTAGAAAAAGAATCATTAATACTAATTAAACTTAAATGCCTAAAACTATTTCTATACTTAACAAAATTAATTATTGAAGAGCAGGCTCCCGTAACATTTTGCTCCATGGTAACATTTTGATTTTCAATGGTGACTTGGTATTCCACAGGTAAATTTGAACTACTTTTGCTATTGATTACCCTAACATGTTTTTTTCCTTTTCTATATTTGTTGTGGCATGTTTTAGATGTGTGGCCGTAATTATAACAAATATAGCATTGCCACTGTTTTGCTGAACACTGACTTTCATGATGACTGTAAATACCACATCGGCTGCATTTTGACTGTGGCCTTGTTGGACGACTACGACTGCTGCTACTTGGACTCTGACTACGAACTAAACTTGGACTTTGGTAACGACGGTGACTTGGATAACGTACTGAACTTGGACTTTGATACCGATTATGACTTTGCTGAGGTTGACTTGACTGACGAAAGCGTGTACGACTTCTATCAGCTTGATACACTCGGCCTATTGACGGATTTATCGATCTTACTTCCTTTGCAGACATCTCAACATTTAAAGCTTTTTGACAACACTCACTAAATTTAATATCTGGATTTTGTAACAATTCCTGTTGTATATCTTCGGACCTTAGGCCTACTATAAATTTATCCGTTAAGGCATCCTCTAAAAAGTCGCCATATTCACATGACTGCGCAAGACTTTTTAGGTTTACTATATAATCGGGAATCGATTCGCTTTCCTCTTGTTTGGCCTTTGAAAATTTAAATCTTTCGGCTCTCTTATTAACGTTTGAAATGATTTTTAAGCATTTTTATTATATCGGCATAAGACAAAGAACTAGGTACTTTGGGTGTCGATAAACTTTTTAAAATCTTGTATGTTTCACCACCCATAATGGTTATAAAAAGCGGAACCTTCTTTTGTGCTTGCACGTCGTTTATAAGAAAAAATTGCGTTAATCTGTCTTCATACGCCTCGAAATCTTCTCCAGGAATGAAAGCTTCGATGGTAGTCGAATCAATGACATATTTGGTTTAACGGTATCGTTGTTTAATAATTTTTCACCCAATTTTTTAATATTTTCTTTTTTATTTTCAGTAATTTCTTGATCCGACATTAATTAGATAAATTAGAAAGAAATGCACTATTATTTATGCTAACTATAATTCAAGCCAAAACTACTATGCACTATTCCTTTTATCTCGTCGCCACTTTAATATCTTTTAATTGTAATAATTAAATAAATAATTCAGACCAATGACTTTTAAATTATTAAATATAATTTTATTTTATTTAAATATCTCAGCTGACTGATTACAAGTGAATTTTATTTTAATGATCAAAAAATTATATATACAATCTTTTAAATACATATAACAAATCTCTTAAAATTAATTTGCCGGTTTTATATACATAAAAATAATCATCTCATATAAATACATAAAATATAAATTGAAATTCAATTGATTATTATTTATTTATATACATATAATTTTATACTACACAGTCTGCAGAACAAGAATATTTTTTATATATAACAGTGTTTTAGAATTATGTAAAGATATCCCAATCGTTTGGTCTAGTATATATAAAAGGTCGCGTTAGAAAGTTTTTGTTGAAATATTCACATACAAATTATTATGTAGACCAAGTATAGAATAATTTGCTTAACTGTAAATTAATTTGCTTACTAAGCATTGTTTAATTAAACGATAAATTGTGTTATGATTAATAATGTTAGTTCTCTCTTGAAACTTAACCAACACAGGTTTTAATTATATCTATGCATAATGTAATCCAATACATAGCTAATCTCAACAGTTTTAAATCCCCGTTGAGTTTTAAATTAACAAGTAAGCTCTAAATTAGCGGTGACACAAGTTAGTCATAATGTAAGGTGAATAAAATAAAAGTAAGAGATTATTATAAGTTAAGAATTATTGTGAATCCAAGCACAGTTGAGAGGAATAATAAAAAGATAACTATTTTATTCTCTGACTTGGCCGACTTACTTTTCCGATGAAACTTGTGGGAACAAAATTCATATCGTAGCCCTACCTGTAAACCAAACCAAAAACATTTTATTTTCATTTGTCCGTCATCTTATGTGGACGGGTTAGTTTTATACGCACCTCAAATTTCAGATCCAAGTTTTCGTTATAAAAAACGGCATCCTAAAATAAGATAAACGAATACAAATTATAGCGTATAGAAAAGCCTTTGTTTTAGTTGCCTGGTCTACAGATCGAACTGAATAGAAGTAACTCGGCCAAAAACAATACAGAATAAATCGTAATTACATATAATTTCGTTATTTTCCTTCTTTGCAGTCAATTTCTTGTGAATTTTGTCATAAAAATTTTGGAGGAACTGCCGCATTAAAAGCACATATGAATAAACACACACGTGAAAAATTGTTCAAATGTTCCGAATGTGATAGAGAATTTTTACACAAGCACAGTTTTAAAAGACATGGGCTTGTTCATAAAAAAAAACAATTAAGAGTTTATAAGGTAAGAGTTTATAAAATTTCATATATTAATAAATTTTATAAAAATATTTTTCAATATTGAAAATGCATCTACTCGTAAAATTAAATTTGTTTGAAAATTTTTAAAATAGACTCTATAATTTTTACGGCTTATTACTTAAAAATAATGAATTATCATGTTACAAGATTTTAAATTAATTACACTCCCAATTAATTACACTCGAAAATCTCCCTAAATAAAAGTCAACTTTTCTTATGTATTTTGACCTCTTAAACACGAATATCATATTGATTTTTAGGTTAGCTCTTGTTCTTGAGATATTCAGAAAAACAAAATGTTATTCCGGTCTTTGGATCTCATATTTCACAAAACAATCAAATTCAATATACTAATAAAACAAGTGCATTTACAATACTAACAAACATTTAGAGGTATATTTTGTAAAAGTCCATCAAGGATTCTGGAAGTTACACTCGAAAAATTTAAAACAAAAACGAAAAATCCCAAACCATATTCAACGCCATGAATTTTGAACAAATAATGGTTAAATTTGGAACATATAATGGGACAAGTAATGGCTACATGGTGATGGCTACAATACAGTAGTATTAAAAGTTTGTCTACCTGAAATTTCTTATTTTACAATCGCTTTATACCGGTTCCCAAACAAACAAAATCCCAATTTCTTAATAGTCCAGTGCAATTAGATTTATTCCTCGGAACCCAGTTATAATTACCTTTTGAAACCTTCCGCTAATTGTTTTTTTTAGAGCTGTCCCATGAAAATGATGCTACTTCTAGTATCGTATACCTTCCTTTTACAGCTTTATTTGGACGAAATTAGAACGAAATTCCCTAATTGTAAGGTTATTGTTACCGGTGACTTCAACGTCCACAACAAATTGTGGTTAGAATTTTAGACGACCGACGACAACAACAATGGAAGGCAGGTAGAAATATTTGTCGCATCACAGAATCTGACACAAATTGCAAAAAGCCCAACTCTCACTCCCTGTAATGGTGGTGATAAAAGTTTTCTTCTCAGTAGTATTGGAAATTCTGACTACTATCCAATCACAGGTGCGTTCGATTTGACTGAAACAACTGAACAAACAACAACAATTGCATTTAATTTTTCAGTTGCTTCAGTTGTTTCAGTCAAATCGAACACGGCTCACATCAGTTATCAAAACTGATTTACTAAAAACGACAGCGCCCAAATCACGAAAACTGTTCCATTTCTCAAAAATGGACACTGATGCCCCCTAGTAAATAAGTACTACTTAAAAAGAAACAATAATAATAAAATACAAAAGAAAAATCAAATGCTCGAATTGAACTAAAACAAATAAAAATTCTTATTAGATTGTAACATATAATTTTTTAATGAGATATTGAAGTCAAATAAACTAAAATTGTCATTAAAATATCTTATACAATTATAAATAGGATTGGACATTTCCCTGTTTGTGCGACAAAACGGTACCTTGAAGAATTCATCGCGATAACGAAGCGTCCGCGATGGAACATTCATTTGAAAACAACTTAAAAGCTCAGAACAGTCTATTTGAGCTGAGATTACGTCATAAGTAAATGCAATAAATTAAATTTGACGTCTACGGAACAGCGGTAACATATTAAATAATTTCAACCGACTATTATACGGTTCCCCTACTAAAGTGTTTTCATTATTGGATGGTAAGTGGCGTAAGGCAAAGATAAATTGTTTCTGTATACTTTCTATACTCAATGAGTGAATTTCATGATTTGGTGATCATATAACTGACGCATACTCTGGCTGCGACCTAACGTATGATATATAAAGAATTTTGATAGTATTTGGGTCTTTAAAATCTCTACTATTTCTTTTAATACCAAGCATTGAACAAGCCTTGGTTATTATCATATCAATATGCCGGTTGAATGACAGATCAGAGGAATAAGTCACACCCAAATTGCGCATGCATACAACTCGGCTAACTTTTGTTCCGTATAGATCGATAGAACTTTACAATTTTTTTTATTTAAAAGTAATTTATTTAGACGTGACCATTCACAAAAGTTATTTAGGTCTTCTTAAAATTTTTTAGAATCCGACTCGGATTTAACACAGGCATAAATTTTCAAATCATCAGCATACATTAAACATTTCGAACAACTAAAACAAGTAACAACATCGTTAATAAACAGGTTAAATAAAACTGGTCCTAGGTGGCTTCCTTGGGGTACGCCGGAAGTAACTGAAAAAGTCTCCGATCTGCAATTTTTTATCTTAACAAATTACACACGGTTTGTATAGGAAGTTGCTAAACACTGCTAGATTTGTTACTGTTAAACGTCCCTTCATAAAACCATACTGTGCTGGAGATACCAAAGAAGATAAAGAAAAATCTGTTTAACCAATTTTTCAAAAATCAAACAGACAAGATGGTAATTCCCCTGTAATTTAAAACATCACATTATTACCAGATTTAAAAATTGGAGTTACATGCGAGATTTTTCGGACTTAGATTTACGTAAGAGCTTTAGATCGACGATTTAATAAGTTGATTAATTTCCTATTAAACCACGGAAGATGATTGATGCATTCGGTTTGCTTAGATGGTACGAAATTTTCAATACAGTTCTTTAAAATATCGTTAAACTTCGCAAGATGACATTGCTATGGTTTAATATATTTGACCAATCAATATTTCCAAAATAATCGTTAATGCAAAAAAAATCAGAATTTTTGAAATTTTTTATTAAAACAATGTTAAAGCAGTTTACGGGCGAGTTATTTGAAAAGTAGTATTTAATATTTAAAGGTTTGTGATAAATGCTAGTCGATTTTCCAAGATCCTCACAAGTGGTGATAGTAATGGCGTTGCTAAATGAAAATACTAATTCCAATAGACTACCATTGCTGTTGTATATGCTATTAAGATGGTTTGTGCCAAATCCCAGAAAACTATCCACAACAAAACTAGACAAAGCATCAAGTGAGAATCGAAAAAAGTCATCACCAATCCATTTCCAGTCAATCTTGGGAAGATTAAAATCCACAATGAACAAAACTGTACCATCATCGGTTATCAAAAGTAGTAAATTACAGTTTATCGACTCCACAAATTCGCAATATACGTTTTCAGTACTGTTGCATCCAATGTAAATATTACTGAGAAAAATTCATTGACTACCACATTTAACTTTAACACATATAATTTGGCATGGCTCTCTTGCTGAGAAGACGAGTTACTTTCCCAACTATTTTTTACTACTGCGACAAGACCATCTCCTATTAATGCTAAACTATCTGTATGACGGTTTTGCTTGACGAAACACTGTGTAGTTAGAAGAAAAAAATTCTTCACCTTTAAACTCAACCATGTTTCTCCAAAAAGAATGACATCGTAATCGTTACACAGAACAGAGTTGAAAATACGTTTGGATTTACTGCGAATGCCGCTGTTGTTGTGGTAATATATATCCAACCATGTGCCATCGTTTGAAGATGAAGATAGGAGTATTCTTCGTTGGTGTTGTGTTGTTATTGCAGAGAAGTTAGACGTGATAGTAGGTGACGAAATAGAATTTGTGGACATAATAGAAGATTTGTATATTTTAATTTGTCTTCAACTGGACAGGATGTGGTCGAACATTTTCTTTTCTTGGTGCTCTCTCCTCAAAGGGTTTGACTATTAGATGTTGTGGCCAAATTGTCGGATTTAATATGTCCATCGTGAGTTCACTTATATGTACTCCTATTTTAAATGAAATAAATGTTAACTCATTAAGATCACGATTTTTAGGAATGAGTTTAACACATTTCACGTTTGTTATATGTAATAACTAATAATTCATTAAGCCATGGAATCATATCGACTACCTGTTCAAAGTGGGTTCAATTGTGAAAGACGAAAACAGGTAACTGGCTCCAAAACCTTTACCGGCAATTCCTTATTTTTCAGTTTTGATGTCCCAATGATCGTGTTACTATTTGAAGGCACGGCTTCATAGCCAGTAATTTTTCATTGCTTTCCTTGACAACATTGGAAAATGAGCGATTAATGGCATGCTTCTTTCGCTTAGGACTCAGATCAGATGGTTTAATTGTTCCACTTAAGCTCCCATTTGCTAACAACACTCTTTATAGCAGCTACATCAGCCGTTAATAATTCAATTTTTTCAATCAAATTTCCCAAAACTGATCCATTCGCGTTAGTGTTATCTATTGATGGAGATGTTATAGCTGATGCTGAAATTTGGTCTACGTGTCTTCGCTTTGAATTTTTCGAAACATCATTATCAAGACAGTCATCACAGAGAAACTTCAAATTTTTGATTACCTTAACTGCAGCACATGCATCCTTAGTTAAGCCTCCACGACGTACGACATGAAAAACATTACAGCAGAACAAACATGACAGCATCTCTTCTTCATCTTGAGCTGCATGATCACACCAAAAACATTTTGACATCTAATCTAATCAAAGAAATGTATCGGGATGCTGGAAACAGAATACAATACAAAGGACAGCAAAGTGATAAATACTACAACCACCGAGGAGTGAGACTGTAAAATAAATAAATAATTTTTAATAACTATATTTGTAATGAAGTGCCTCTCAAGATGATAATGGGAGTGGCTTAGCAGGATGCGTACCTAGTTTTGTTGTATTGCCGTTCGACTTAGTCTCAAATATCGTGGATAAGAGATAGTATAAACCTGCTGCTTCAGCACAAATGCAGAAATGTACGCAATTTTCATAATAGATCAGAAATGGAAACAAATACAAGTGCGAAAATGAGACTCTGGCGACCCTCTTCTACGAAAGAACCACGGTCGGCACGTTCAACCCCCTCGCTCGCTCACATACGCCCACACACACACACACACACTCAAACACACCCCTTTATCATTAGGATAAAAGTAATAAATCAAATTTACTCACCCCATGATTAAATCCCGACCTTCTATCCTGATTGTATCAGCCTTCCATCAGCACGTTGGTCACGTTGGATAATTCACGAAGATATTTGAATATCAAAAAGGTTGTATAAAGTTGTACGTATAAACGTTGTATAAAATGTTAAGTAGAATCGTTCAATAAACTTGCAATCAACAGCGTTGAATAATTTGGTATTTATAACCGTTGAATACAATGATAAGTAAAAACGTTAATTAAACTTGCACTCGTTGGACAATTTTGTTGAATAAACCGTTAAGTAGAAACGTTAAATGATAATGTCGTTATAAACGTTGAAAAAAATGAGAAGTAGAAATGTTCAATAAACTTGCAATCAACAGCGTTGAATAATTTTGTATTTATAAACGTTGAATACAATGATAAGTAGAAACGTTAATTAAACTTGCAATCGTTGGATAATTTTGTTGAATAAAACGTTAAGTAGAAACGTTAAATGATAATGTTGCTGAATCAAAATGATAAGTAGAAACGTTGTATCTGGTTGCGAACATAAGCGCCGAATCCATTTATAATCACAGGTGAGTATGGTAACAATTATAGCAATTACAGCCGAATACGTTGACATGTAATGGTGGCAGGATGCGTTGAAATAAAAAAAAAAATAAAAAAAAAATGTAATAAATTGTACCAATACTAGTCAAATTATTTGTCGAAATCGAACGGTAATAATTCGTATCAATGATTGTGGGGCAATACGTTGGAAGGTAATTGTTGCCGTAGGCGTGGAAATCTAAAAATGGTAATAAATTGTACCAATACCAGTTAAATTATTCGTAGACGTAGAACTGTAATAATTTTGTATCAATGATGGTGAAGCAATACGGTAAAAGGTAATTGTCGACGTATGCGTTGAAATCCAAAAAAAATAATATGTAATAAATTGTACCAATATTAGTTAAATTCTTTGTTGAAATAGAACGGTAATAATTCGTATCAATGATTGTGGAGCAATACGTTGAAAGGTAATTGTTGCCGTATGCGTTGAAATCCAAAAAAGGTAATAAATTGTACCAATACCAGTTAAATTATTCGTAGAAGTAGAACTGGAATAATTTTGTATCAATGATGGTGAAGCAATACGGTAAAAGTTAATTGTTGACGTATGTGTTGAAATCCAAAAAAAAATATGTAATAAATGGTACCAATATTAGTTAAATTCTTTGTTGAAATAGAACGGTAATAATTCGTATCAATGATCGTGGAGCAATACGTTGAAAGGCAATTGTTGCCGTATGCGTTGAAATCCAAAAAAAACGTAATAAATTGTACCAATACCAGTTAAATTATTCGTTGAAGTAGAACTATAATACTTTTGTATCAATGATGGTAAAGCAATACGGTAAAAGGTAATTGTTGCCGTATGCGTTGAAATCCAAATAAAAATGTAATAAATTGTACCAACACTAGTTAAATCATTCGTCGAAATAGAACGGTAATCATTTGTATCAACGATTGTGGAGCAACACGTTGAAAAGCAATGGTTGCCGTATGCGTCGAAATCCAAAAAAAAACGTAATAAATTGTACCAACACTAGTTACTGTTATTTTAGTTAACAATTTATTTAACAATTTATAAGACAATTTATGATTTATTTTCCATACTAAAACTATCAGTATTATAAACAATTAACAACATTCATAATTTCTATTTAAAATTTGACAAGGAATATTTTGAAATCTTGTTACCTTTAGTTATTTTGTCCAACACAAACATATATGATATGTTGGTTTTGTTTAACACTTTTGTAAATTAATTTTTTTTGTATAATTCAGACGCACTGTAAACAAAAATTGACGCACAAAACATATAATTTTTTTCTTTGGTTTAACTTTGGTGTTAAACAACACAAACATGTATGATTTATTCTTTTCATATATTTTTTTGCACAACACAAAACAATTAAATTTTTTTTCTAAATTTTTAACTAGTTGGGCATAACATTTACAAAAAAAATTGCACCAATTGAACTAATTTAACAGAATTTAATTTAATTACAAAAATTTTCACTACTTAAATATAACTTAAATTTAGGATGAGAATGCATGAATGCAAAATTCGATTTTGACATTCATCAAAGATAATCAGTTGCACAAGAGAATGTTTGACCTACAAGGTCAGTATTAACTTTGATACATATATATTTGTTTAAATTTTTCTTGGTTTGCAACGGCACTAACATATATGATCTTTTTTTTTTTTTGGTTTTATATAGCACAACACAACACATATAAATTTTTACTAAATTGAACTAATTGGACATAACATTTAAAAAAATTCAAACTAATTGCACTAACAAAACTAAATTTAATTTAATTAAAAATTTTTCTACTTATATTTTTAACCTTAAATTTAATCGAAAATGCATGAATGCAAAATTTCCGTCTTTTGTCATTCATGAGAGATAGGTTGCACAAGAGACCAAATATTTTTACAGTGGCTTATTATATAGCCAAAATTTTCAGTATAAAAAAAAACAGGGTTTTAGATGTAGGACAATTAATTTACATCAAGTTGGGAATTTTTTATAGTTACACAAAACTGTTTGTTATTTGATATTATTGCCCAAAAAAAATAATTTTGTGATACAAGCATTTCCGATACATCAATAACATTTATCATTGAATTTAAAATGAATTAAATGCAAGTTCGATCGATGTTATGATATTTAGGTATTACGAAAATACAATCTACTATATCAGTACAGTGAAGTTCAGTTCAATAACGGAAAGATTGTTTGAAGCAAAATATTACATTCATACAAAGATAAATCGGATATTTTAACAAGACAAGATAGTAATTCTTTGTATGTTGACGATTGAAAAAAATACGCACAGCTGTTATGAGGTTTGAAAACTTCATTGTTTAATTACGGTTGGTGTTTAGAAAATTCAAATTCAAGTAGTATATTGAAAATAATCGAATGGAAACGTAGCGCGCGTCAATTTTAGGGGGTTGTAAGATTAAATTTTATTATTTATATAGATAATATTTAAGGAAAAATTTTTAATTAGTTCAAATTAATTAATATTATATTATATTAATTAACATATAAAACTAGTGTAATTTGTTCAATTTTCTCTCAAATACGTTTGTCCAGCTATTGAAAATTTAAGTAAGTTTTAGGAAAAATAAGAAAACTAGGGGTTATGGGGACTATAAGAAATATGACTATTGATGGTGAATGGATGGGAAACTATTACGAGCTGTACATGTTAATAAATAAAAAAAAAATTGACAACTAATAAATCTGAGCCTATACGAAAAATGTGTCTGTTAATGATGGATAAACACAAACTATTACAAGCCACTTATGGTAATCACAAATGACACTAAAGAATCAGAGACTATAATACACCGTGTTCAAGCATTCTTCCAGGCTATCCATTACATATTTATTTTCTTTAACCTACATATATAATTTGTATGATACTTTAAAAAGTTTATTCAATAATAAAATATTTGTAATTTAATGTTAAAATACAATCAATCTTTTACTTTATGATTCCATAATAACATAATACATAGCTCCTAAATAGATTTAGTTATTTATACGGCTTTTTTGTTTGCAGTCGAGACTGTCAAATTAGTTTTTATAAGAGTGACAAGTGATTACTAAAAGTGGTAAATAAACATAAACAAAAAAATAATTGCAGAAGTGTTTTCCTATTCAAAAGAAACTTCTGTTTGTAAAATAAGTAAATCATTTTAACAATTGTATTTATTTTATTTATTGTACTACATATATAATTTTTATAATATTTTAAAAAGTTTATGTAATAATAAAATATTTGATATTTGTACATAAAAAAAATCTCTTAGTTTATAACGCCATTTTTATAATTTTCCTTCAGAACAAAAAAAACTGATTCCCGACAGTCATATGTACAACGAATTTTATCTTTAAAACAAAAAATAACGCGTGTCCTAAACTTTCACAAGTGGTTAGACATAAAATAAGCTTCAATTTAGTTAAAAAAAAAAAAAAGAGAGGCTGTGCAATCTTTTCTTCAATTACACCGTTTTTTTCTTATGTTACACCGTTAAAAATTATTTCAAAAAATTAACAGTGTACATTTTTAAAACTTTGTTTTAGTACCTATTCAACGACATATCATTTATGAAAATCGATTGAGTAGTTTTTCTACAATTGCTCGTCAAAATTCACTCACATCACAAAATAACAAAAAATTGAGGGGCACCCTGTGAAGACCCCTGGTCGAAAAAAAAAATTCTAAGAGAACTTGTATTTTTTATTTATGAAAGACTATCTATAAACAAAAAATAATCAAAATTGAAAGGGGTAAAGTCAAAACGTTGTTGAATCTTCGTGAAATTGCTCATATATATAAACAATTCGTACGCGCGGCCTTTACCTAGAAAAAAATCTCTATAAAACGATGTAATTATTCATTGCGATCAAGTGAAAGAATATAAGCTAACATAAAATATCAATAATGGTTATAAGAAAATTAAATTTGATAATGAATGCAAATTAGTTGCGGCTCGTTGAGTGAAGTTTTTTTCGTTTACAGTTGTATTCAATATTGTATTTATTTTATTGAAATAAAATAATCTTTACCAGTAATAAATTCTCCCGTTTCTTTGTTAGAATATGTGCACCCGTGAAATATTTATATTAAGGAGCGATACTATAAAAATGTCACAATCCTCCACGGTGTTTTGGTTCCATGATTATTCCCAATATCCTTGATTTATTGAGTGTGAACTGTCGATTTCATATTCACACACACAAAAGCAACCGTCAGCCTATTACATCACTTTAACTAACGATCACTACAACAACAAAATCTTCAAACAAAACAATTTTTTTGTAAATTACTTTTAATTTTAATATATCTGTAACTTTTCTTTTTCAATATATATTTTTGTTTTTTTTTTACAATCAATTCGTTTAAACCCCTTTTTTGACATTACAATAAACAGAATTTTTTTTCTTTGATCTAAGATCTATTAAAAAAAAACTAAAAGATCATAGATCCACCAAAACTTTAACTATATATTTAGTACTACTGATCAAAGATCTTTTGAAATATAAATTGTAACTCGATAATATTTAATTTTTTTTTTTGAATAATCTAATTCCACAAATCAAATATTTCATTTTTATAATTTTAGTTTTAAATCACGACTCGAAAAGAACCATTTAATAATTTCGATTTAAATATAAATCGTGACTTGATATCAATTGAGTTAAATTTAGTTTCAATATTAAATTCCGACCTCTCCAATATTTCATAAAATCCAGCTATATATACATTTTAAATTACCCCAAACGAGTTATCCAAATTTTCGTGAATGGGTTCGTTCTGCATCTTAAGGTCACCAGAAACAACCTTTTTACATGTTTATATAGCGAGCCGTTTGATCCAAGACAGACGCCCGCTACAATCCGCCCCTAGCATGGAGAACAGACGCTTGAGTTGCATTGGTTTTGTGGCGCCAATGACTCGCCATGGTGCAGAATCATTGAGTATAAGCAGTATTTACTCTGCCCCTCTCAACTACACCAACCTAATTCTGTTAGCGTTACCCAGGTAGCACGGCGTGGACGTAGAATTTCGAATTTCACTACCCTGTGTACACGAACTACGATTTAAAAATGGGAACCTGGAACGTGCTAAGCCTTAAAACTTTAAAAGACCAGGAGATCTACTAGAACTTACAAACCAAATCGATAGCTACACACTAGATATAGTGGCGTTACAAATACTAAGATGACCAGGGAGTGGAATCCACGAAACAGCCATATACTCTCTACTATTGCAGTCATGAAAACGGAGGAGAATTTAGAGTTGGCTTTCTCATACATCGTCGCGTGAATCAACATGTTATCGACTTTTACTCAATTAATATGCGGATATGCACAATGAGAATCCGCACACCAAAATTCAATGTAACGATCATCAATGTTCAT
Organism: Diogma glabrata; assembly: GCA_963693315.1. NCBI lineage: Eukaryota > Metazoa > Arthropoda > Insecta > Diptera > Cylindrotomidae > Diogma > Diogma glabrata. The sequence continues at coordinate 111,860,140 of OY856188.1, forward strand.
GCACCTACTGAAGGCAAAGCAGATGACATTAAAGACCTGTTATTTCTAGAACTCGAAGAAGTCATCAATAACATCCCGCAGCACAATATACAAATCGTGGTAAGTGACTTCAATGCGCGAATTGGTAGAAGTGCAGGACTTAAAACACATGTCGGCCCTAACAGCTTGCATCATACTAGTAACAATAACGGCTTTCGCGCAGCTGAACTGGCTATGATGTATGATCAAGTAATTTCTAGCACTTTCTTTCCTCATAAATTTTTTTTTTTTGCAAATTTTATAAGTACTATAAGTACAGATCTTTATCATAGGTTTTGTTGTTTTATTCGACCAAAAATTCTATTTTAATAAAAATGTCAAGGTAATATGATTAGTAGGTTCGGAGTTTAATCTAATAAATAAATATTAATAAATTTAATGGAATAAAAATAGACAATGTTTAGCTATTTAATATCTAAATTATAGTTTTGGTATATATTTATTTGA